>JASVEL010010405.1:0-69379 GCA_032618575.1 Nicotiana noctiflora
TTGAACATGCACTACTTTTATCAAATATTGATTTATCTTTTCTTGTAAACATAGGCTCCCCAGCAAAAAATGAAGTTTGAGATTAGAAGAAAAATATAATAGAACCATTAGAGAAAGTATGTAACAGTAACTTCTTGTCGAGATAGTAATTTTTCTTATCCTATCAACTTACAATGTCTAGCAAAATTAGACTTTGCATTAAAGGAAAAAGCTTAAGGAAATTATGCAACAAAAGCAAGAATTCACCCGACATGAAAATCAGATGAAGCACACTCCAACTTCTGTCATCAGCTCTTTGGATATATAGATCTCGTCTTACAATGAGCAGCATATACCTTGACGAAACTATAGGCATGTGAGACGTCAAAATCAAAATCAAAATCAAATTTACATGCCACATATCACACCCTTGCTGAGTATAATATGGCTACTAATTCGTAGGCAAAAGCTATTGTTTTAGTCAAGTATGTAGAATTATTGTTCATGAGTCTCAATAATAAAATTTACGAAAGTTGCTTCCCATAAATAAGTAGCATGCTTTAAGATATCAATGCACCAAATATATGTTATTCTTTACTTGTATTATGCTTGAGGTATGCAGACTTTACCCCTACCCTGGAGTAGAGAGGCTATTTCTAAATAGACCCCCGGCATTCTTCTCTCCAAAAACTTTCCACATTACTCTTAGGGAGACTCGAACTCACAACTTCTTTGTTGGAAGTGAAGGTTGCTTACTATCGAAGCAACCCCGCTTGACGACATGAGCGAGTTATTAATAATATAATGTTTGACTCATTAGATTGTGTTTGATTCATAATCTAATGTTTTACAAAATTTCTTCAACGTAACGTACCATTAAGCTATATTCATATAGCGAGTTATTTTATAAGTGCAGTAAATAAACTCAAAACTCAAACCTATCGCTTTCTCCATGAATCAAAAAAGAAAAAGTTATTTTGGTGTTGGAGAGATGGCCACAAAAGCAATATTGGCGGACGGGATTAAATATATACGTACCACCACTCCGTAAACGCAAACGCAAAAAAGAGAAAAGTCTTTCGTACCTCACCAAAATTGATTAGTATATAATATGCGCTTCACTAGTTGCATTCTCGCCAATATTGCCGCATTAAATAGTTAATGCTCTTTCATACCTGTTACTATATGCTATGGGTTAACAAACAAATTTGGCTTGATCCAATATTTCCTTGAATTCATCTTAACCTCTATGGTTCTCGCTGTTATCAAAGCTATATTCGCATACCACAAATTAAACCTCAAGATAAGATGATTATAATAAGGAGTATTGGATTCGAAGCATATCTATTATTTTAGTTGAGTAGGACTATCAATTATCATGAGTCTACGTATAATGAAATTAGATTTTGTTTCCTACAATTATAATACTATGTAAGTTGGTCGAAGCAAATGCCGACAGCAACGTATATTAATTTGACTTGGACTTTAATTAACTAAATATTCCATTTACAGCTTCGTACATTAACAGCTGTAACATATTTAAATGTTATGGGATATTGAGGGGCATAAAAGTCCGTTGATATCTTAAAGGATATTTTTATCATATAATATTTAGCATAAATTATTTATACTTTTATAATAATATAGATATAAATTTAGATAAATATTGATAGATATAGATATGCACGTGAAATAAAATCAAATTCTAAGGCTAAGAGTAGATCAATCAAATTCCAAACATATGACCAATGAGATTCAGAAACATATTTTGTTTGGCAGTTGTGACTGTTAATGTTGAAAACGAGAGTGACTACAACGTGAAAATGATATATGTAGGGTATATATATATATATATATATATCATATGATAATGGTTATAATAATCCAAAGAAATGAAGCTGGGCTCGGCAGTTCACCAATTGTTATCAATCTCATTATTGCTGGCAATTTAGTATCATGATTTATTGTAAAGCTACTTAATTCTCATAATTTCTAAATGGTCGGCCATCTTTAGAAGTTTAAAAAAAGAGAAAAATTTACTAGTAACGTCACAAGATTGAAACTTTTCTATTATATAAAAAAGAGAGTAGAATGTTGATCAAGGGTATGATGGTCATTTTAAATATATTAGTGTATTATTTGTTTGTATATTAGTCTTAAAAGTTTGGTTATGGGTTATTAATAACAAGAAAGCTCGAAATTAACTTGCACATAAGCTATTAAATTCTTTAGGTTGACCTCGTTTTCCGTTCAACGTTCACTATCTTCATTAAATAGATTACTTGATTGTTATTATTATTTTTCCAATAAGTATTTTTATCTTGAAAAAATATTTTTTTGATAATTTTATAATTTAAATGTTCACCTGATTAAAATTACCAAGGTCACGTACATTTATATATGACAATTCTATTATCTCCTTAAGAAATATTATTTTTATTTATTAACTATTTCAGGTAAAGAAAATTAAAGTTATTATATCATTACCAATTGATATCATTTTATACAAAGTACTCATTAAATTGCAATTTAAATTGGAATACTTCATAAAATCCAAAAAAAATTATTTAAGAATAAAATATAGTTTCAAGTCTCTTTTTTTATTATAGAATATAAAAAATACGTTCAAATTGTATAATAAGTAGCCCATCTCGAAAATATGAGTTGAGAATATGTGAAGTAAAAATTAAGACGATTAATTTGTGAATTTTTTTCTTTTAAAAATTATTATATATTAGGAAGTATGAGAAGTATTGTCATACAAAATTATACTTTTCACTCTATGATCGAAGTTAGTTGAGTACATACTCCATTCAATAAGAATTCACCATTATATAAGTTTCAAAATACATAAATATATAATTAATTATTTTTAAAATAGTCTCAACAAATACTACTATTATAATAAAAATTGCATTATATCCTATATAGAATCTCAATCATATCAAATGAAACTAGAAAATTGCATTATATCCTAAATAGAATCTCAATCATATCAAATGAAACTAGAAAAAACTGTAATATTTTAATTTACGGTCAATTTAATTAGTTTTTCAGTGATCGAGATATTAATTTATTTATAATATTATGTCATTCAACTAGAATAAAGTACAAATTTTCTTGTCAAAAATTCTTAATAATTAAAAAATCATGATGATTATTTCAAAGAACCAAAAAAATACGTTTTCATCAACTATTTGGGAATAATATTATTATTTTTTAATTAAATTTTGATTAGTACAAAAAGAAAATTTTGCCTAAACGTGGATAAAATCTATAAACAAACATATTTTGCCAAAAAATTTTGGAAAAAACTTGGCAAAATCTATTGCCAAACGGGCCTATAGCAAAGGTTAGCACCTTATTTTTTTAAAATAAATACCATTTAAAAAAGTTATATTCTATAGATATCTTTTAATGTTTATAGCAAAGTATCTAATTTTGGTTACTTCCTACCTCTATGCCACTAAATACGATATTTTGTTACACTATTTTCTTTCTCTTTTTACTTTGATACATCTCATTCTCTTCCTCATTCCCATTAAATTTTTCGCTCTCTTCATCCTCCTTCGAATGGCATCTTCTCTTTGCTTCACTTTATCTAGGGTTTTTGATTGCTCTAGGTTTTGATTTTTGTAGTGTAATTTTTCTTGAGTATATATTTTCTTCTTTGATCGTCTTTGGGGTCTTTTAATTGTTCTATCGGGCTACGATCAACTGATTCTTTGATTTTTAATATTTGAATTCTTTTATTAATTCAATTACATGTAGCAATCAAAAACTCTGGATCAAGAAGAATAAGGGTATGATCAAATAAGGAGAAGGCTAACAAGTTGAAGCAGTCACTTCCTTCAGGTTTGAGCATGTAAGATCTTTGAAGATGTAAGGACTATTTGGCTACAAGGCAAAAATTAGGGTTTGTTCTTGAGCAAAGAAGATGTAGTTTGGGGTTGAGCAACTTAACTTTCTGTTAATATATTTTCAACGTATCACCTTGTATTTTATTGTACTCATTATCTTTTTTTCATTGTAATTTAATGTATCTCGTTGTATTACATGTATTTTATTGTATTCAATTTTTTTTTAAATTGTATTCCAATATATCCAGAATGTTCTATGCATTCATATATTTTTGTAATTAATATAATTTATGTATTCAAATGTATTATATAATATCTGTGAAGATTGCTATAATTTTTAGATCTTTTCCAGTTGAGAATCTTTTTTATAACAGGAAACACAAATTTTGTGCATTATAATTGAGTTTGTTGAGTTATAATAGGAGTCGAGTCTATTATATTAATTGATATATTTTCTGTTTAAAAATAGTGTAATCCCCTTTTTCACGTCGTGAATACAGTCGAATATAGTAATATGTTCAGCTGTATTCTCATGTTTTACAGCATAAATACAGTCGCATACATTTGAATACAACAACTGATTAGCTGGACTTCTCTGATTCATGCATATTTTTGCTATTGTATTCAGGAATAAAATAGCTTAAATACATCAAATACATCATATAACCACAGAAAAAATATCTATAATCCGTAAAATAGCAAATAATATCTATAGATAGCTAACGATTACAAAAAGATAGTGCTCTATGAAATTTCTGATAAATTGATCTACAATTATTTGACAAGATTTTACTTTTGTAAAACATGAGACAGAATCCCCATTGGGTGTTTGGTCAAAAGACCAATCAATCATCTAGCTAATTATAAAACAAATGGCCATTAATAGTCCATGAAAACACTATAAAAAAAGAAATACTAATATATATTTTATCATAACAGCAGCAATTATTAGTGGTAGGCCCATTCCAGCTAATTGCCATAAAGATATAAACTAATTAAGTGGTTTTCCTGTCAACTCACTTTCACTAAGAATAGCATGGAATTTAGAGTCAATTTGTGCGCCGAATTACTATTAAGGTGATCGCAGGATTCCATGAACCAATAATTGCAGAAAATAGCTCAACATCTTAGTGCTTTTTCTTTTCGGCTCCTAAACTATTTCGATTATTACTGGCCTTCCCGTCTGGCCATGAAAAAAAAATACTATCACTTTATTAGAAATCAATATTTTTTTTTATAAAATTTTAATTTTCACTTGAAGATGAGTTTTGAATTTTTTGAAATTTTGGAAAACTCCAAAAGTCTGTCTTTCAAAATTCACTCAGATTACTCACAAAAATTCAAAAATAACTCAAAATTATATTTATGTCCAAACACAACTTAAATATCATTTTCACTTTAAATTTTTTCACTTTTTCTTGGAATTTTACAATTCTTATGTCAGACCGCCCACTTAAATTAGTAATTTCATCCAACATCCCAAGTACATTACATAATTAAGCTTAGGAAAAGAAGATTAAATTTGGTTTTTCTTCTAGTAATTTTAGTAGTATGAGCTCGCAAGTTCGACAGAACTCACTTACTCAACTCAGATCCTATATGATATGCGAAAATAAGTATAAATAGAGCAAATCTTTGAGCAAAAAAGCTGCAGGATACTGATAATAATTAATTATGATAGTTTTATTTAGTGAAATATGGGTATATTATGTATTGGCCTTATGGTACAAAAATGATTATGTTGTCTATAAATCACCACTAGACAAAATCTTAGCTTGGACCGTCCGATCTTCTTATCCCAACTGATATTTTAATGTGACAGCCAATATTTATGTCTTTTTCTTTAATTAATTGGGATTTTGTGAAGTAGCATTATAACAAACATCACTTCTCGTTTCTCTTTCGAAATGACCTAATTCTTCTCTTCTTTCTTCTAAAAAATCACAATTAGAAATTTAAATAACGCAGCCTTCTATTAAATCAACTCGAACAACAATTTCATAGACTTACCATTCGGTCCATTCCTATATTTGAGAGGAAAAGATATGTTTAAAAAACCCACTCATATGGAAAATGATGTGTAAAGATCATATATATATATATATATATATATATATATATATATATATATATATATATATATATATATATATATATATATATATATATATATATATGCAGCGTACGTATACTCTTTTGCATATCCCTTTTCTCCGGTAGTGTACAAATCCACACGCACATAATTATCATATTCTAGAAAACTAACAAAAATTACTTTTTTGTCATCTTAAGTCGAGAACCTATCGAAAACAGGTTCTCTTTAGTAGAGATCAGGTCTGGGCATACACTATCCCAGACACCACTAGTGAAATTTCACCGAGTCTTTGCTGTTGTTAAACAAAAGCTACTTTGATCTTGAGGTTTACTACAAAGAACATCTCCTTGAGCAAATATTCCATATAAACTGTTCAAAAAACCCACCTTCATTTCAGCATTGCTAAGAAAAATTTCTCCATTCAAAGTATGTTGTTCACGGGTTTCTTATCCTAATCAAGAACACATCACTTCCAGCAATACAAGAAATAGTTGGTCTCTCTCGTACTGCATTCCTATTACAGCCTCATTTATTCCAAGATTTTTTGGTTGTTATAACGCAATGTCATTACAGAGAACATATATTATAACATAGCATGAAAACTGATTCCATAAAAATTTTGACTTTTACGGTGAATAACTATTATAGAGAAGTCTAACAGTAAATAGAGATGGCAACGTCTTCGTACAAGTCCTGCTTTAAAACTGCACCTTTCAATTCTGAGACCCCTTGAAATACTGCTTTACTTTAGGCCTTTTGTTTTTTTCTCTATAACCTTTCAGTAATAATTTTATATGTAACAGAGGAACTACACTATATATTGGGAGGCCCATGTTGCTCTGTTAGTATAAAGGTAAAAAGCTATACACACGAGTTGATAGACAGCGTACAATCTTACCTTCCACTTGATCTGCATAAGACAAAGAGTACAAAACAATATTGTCACCACTCACCCCAGATTGATAGAAAATAGATTCTCCTAAAGGCTGCATCATTTTATTGGGAAATTAAATAGTTGAATCTTTGACATGATTCAAATATTTCAACTAGGTGGGTCATAGATCAACATAAAAATCTGGACGCCAAGGAATTGTATTCGAACACTCCTTGGCTACTCTATAAATAAGCCCCCATGATTTCCCCTCAATGAACCATTATCAGCATTCATATAATAGCCAGTTAGCACCCAACCCCTCTCTACCAAAGGAAAGAAACTCTTCTCTTTCAGTAGAGAACTTCCATTTTCTGGTTACCTGACACTAAGAACCGCGAAAAGATGGCAAGACCCGGGGTCATGGTTCTTTCAACACTAGTCCTAGTGTTGTTTCATGTGTTTGTTCATGCAGGCCAGAACCAGAAAAAGACTTACATAATTCACATGGACAAGTCCAACATGCCTGCTGATTTTGATGATCATACTCTGTGGTATGACTCATCTTTGAAGTCGGTATCCAAAGGCGCCAACATGCTTTACACCTACAACAATGTCATCCATGGCTACTCAACACAGCTAACAGCTGATGAAGCCAAATCACTTGAACAGCAACCTGGAATTCTCTCGGTCCATGAGGAAGTGAGACACGAGCTTCATACCACTCGATCCCCTACATTTCTGGGACTTGAAGGACGTGAAAGTAAATCATTCTTTCTTCAAGCTGAAACAAGGAGTGAGGTCATTATTGGTGTGCTGGACACTGGTGTTTGGCCTGAATCAAAAAGTTTTGATGACACTGGACTAGGTCCAGTCCCTACGAGCTGGAAAGGTGAGTGCCAAATTGGCAAGAACTTCAAAGCATCAAGCTGCAACAGGAAACTCATTGGTGCAAGGTTTTTCTCACAAGGTTATGAAGCAGCTTTTGGGGCAATTGATGAGACCACAGAATCCAAGTCACCAAGGGACGATGATGGCCATGGGACACACACTGCAACTACAGCAGCTGGCTCGGTTGTAACTGGAGCTAGCCTCTTTGGTTATGCTGCTGGTACAGCACGTGGGATGGCTTCACACGCAAGAGTGGCTGCATATAAAGTATGTTGGTCTGGAGGATGTTTTAGCAGCGACATACTAGCAGGGATGGACCAGGCCGTCATAGATGGTGTAAATGTACTCTCACTGTCCCTTGGTGGCACAATTTCTGATTATTACAGGGATATAGTAGCAATTGGAGCATTTTCTGCAGCTTCTCAAGGAATCTTCATCTCGTGCTCGGCTGGGAATGGCGGGCCAGGCTCTGGATCCCTCTCCAACGTTGCACCATGGATAACTACCGTAGGTGCAGGGACCATGGACCGTGAATTCCCAGCATATATTAGCATTGGAAATGGGGAAAAATACAATGGAGTATCACTTTACAGTGGAAAGGCATTACCTAGTTCTGTGATGCCACTGGTGTATGCTGCAAATGCCAGCCAAGCATCAAATGGCAATTTATGCACAAGTGGTAGTCTGATTCCAGAAAAAGTTGCTGGGAAAATTGTGGTATGTGACCGAGGGATGAATGCAAGGGCACAGAAGGGTTTGGTTGTCAAAGATGCTGGTGGAATAGGGATGATTTTGGCAAACACGGACTCTTACGGAGATGAGTTGGTTGCTGATGCACATCTCATACCAACAGCTGCAGTTGGTCAAACTGCTGGTGACTTGATCAAAAGGTACATTGCTTCTGACAGAAATCCAACTACCGCAATTGCATTTGGAGGTACCAAGTTGGGTGTTCAACCATCACCGGTTGTCGCAGCATTTAGTTCCAGAGGGCCAAACCCAATCACACCGGATATACTTAAACCTGATTTGATAGCACCAGGTGTCAATATTCTCGCTGGTTGGACAGGAAAAGTTGGACCAACAGGTTTGCCAGAAGACACCAGGAATGTGGGTTTCAATATCATCTCTGGAACTTCCATGTCATGTCCCCATGTAAGTGGGCTTGCAGCACTACTCAAAGCCGCCCATCCAGAATGGAGTCCAGCAGCTATAAGGTCAGCACTGATGACTACAGGTTACAGCACATACAAGAACGGAAAAAGGATAGAGGATGTTGCAACAGGAATGTCATCTACACCATTTGATCATGGCGCTGGACATGTTAATCCAACAGCAGCTCTGAATCCTGGTTTAGTGTATGATCTCACGGTGGATGACTATATAAACTTCCTTTGTGCCCTGGACTACAGTCCAAGAATGATCAAGGTCATCGCAAAGCGAGACATTTCCTGTGAAAACAATAAGGAATATAGAGTTGCTGACCTTAATTACCCATCTTTTGCCATTCCTTTGGAAACCGCCTGGGGCGAACATGCAAATAGTAGTGCACCCACAGTGACCAGACATACGAGGACTCTAACAAACGTGGGAAATCCAGCTACATACAAGGCCTCAGTCTCTTCTGAAATGCAGGAAGTGAAGATTCTGGTTGAACCACAAATACTTATTTTCAGTCGAAAGAACGAAAAGAAAACCTACACTGTGACATTCACTGCTAGTTCCAAGCCATCAGGCACAACTAGCTTTGCTCGACTGGAATGGTCAGATGGACAACATGTTGTTGCTAGCCCAATTGCTTTCAGCTGGACATGATTATGCTAATTCTAAGTCATTCACTGCAAATGTACAAGTGCAAATATTCCTATAAAATAATTACTAGCGTGTAGCAGCTACTCCTCCAATATTGCACCAACTGAAGAAATAGCCCTGACCTATAATTAAGAGGCGTAGGCAATTCCAGCATCTAGACAAGGAAAATGTTGGTTGATTTGTCCAGCAAAAGACTGGTGTTTTACTTGCCTGATTATTGTGTACGACGCCACCCAATATGGATAAATACAATTGGCTTTCTGTCTAATCTCAGTCATTGACTATATCTTGTGACTCAATTTGCACTTAAATAATCCCCTTGGAGTAACGGCACATTCATGGCCTAAAAAAATTGAAGAAACATGCCGTCCGACAAACATAATCAAGAAGGTAACATAATTTTTTTTTTCGCGTACGAAGCTAAATTGAGAAAAGGACACCATTAAAAGAATAAACGGCAAATGAAAGTTGCTACCACTATAAATTCGTTACAAAATGCATACACAGCAAGCAAAGAAATAAAGTGTAGGAGACATTAATCTGACACCACATTATCAGTGCTGCTAGAAGCGAATATCATTCTGATTCGCTCGTAGACTGACAAACAGGGAGGTAATATGTATCTAACTGCCAGTATTTCTGTTTAACACCCTCCCAAACTGTTTCACTTAAACAATCCTTCACTGGTAATGGTATCAGCTGCGTAGAATACCCCAAACTCTCAAGTTCTAAGGAGACTATCTGGCAGTAGACGATATGAAAGAAAGGGTTACCTCCACATAGACCATTAAAAAAAGAATAGATACCACCAGGCTTCAACAATCTAGGAAGATGTTGATGAAATTCCCGCATATCTTCGTAATATTCCCCATAAGTATCAAAAAATATGCCTGCAGAACAAAGCAGACTCCCATTAAGATAAAATCACAAAGCTGAGAAAAAGAAGGCAACAGATAGAAGCTGAACTTTAACCCAGCAAAAGAGATCTGATCTTGAATAATTAACTCACATGATCAAGTTTGCAACGTCGGAGATCTATAACTTTTTTCCCGGCATCTCTTCTATTAAGTGTTAGTGTTTATGAAAGTTATAGAGCATTATATGTGTAGTGGTAAAAAATAAATCATGCCTGCTACGTACTTAGCCAGCCAGTCATGAACCAAATCCTATATGATAAGAGCCACTGAATCAATTTCATTGTATGACATATTCCATGATCGATTACACGACCCCAATCACATGTGCAATGCTCGGGAACTTCAATACGTGGATCTTTGGCCATCACGACCTCCACATTCCTGGCCCACAGCTCACTGACGTTCCTGTCTCCGCTCAAGTCCAAAGGAATAAGGCTGAGAGTCCACTGGATTCCTCAACTAACCCTGAGATATTTGGCCACGGTCTTACCCAACTAACTCAGATCTTTGTCTTTAGAGACTCCAACGGTACGTGGACTCTGAGATAACCAAGTCTCCCGTTCTACAAATGGGTAGTCAGACCTTCCACAATCGAACATCCAAAAATACTACTATCAGCTTAGAGGGTGTTTGGATTGACTTTTAAAAAGCAGCTAATAAGCTAAAAGCCAAAAGCCATAAGTCGGTAATACCTAACTTTTGGCTTCTAGCTTATTTTTACACTTCTAAGTAAGTGCTTTTAAGAACTTTTTATCATTGTCAAACACCAAAAAAACTAGAAAAGTGCTTAAAAGCCAATAACCACTTAAAATAAGCCAATCCAAACACCCTCTTAATCACAAAAACAATCACACTGCTCATTTTACAACTTCCACTGCTGCAACCTTTAATTTTCTTTCTAGATAGAATACTTTGTACCTTTCTGCTTCAACGAAGCCCTGTTACATTTGGACAGGCACTATCAATAAAAACCACCGCCCTCCGTCTCTCTTTTTTTACTATGTGCTCTTCGTTTTATTATTACGATCTAGATTACTTTTGCTGCCAATGCCCCCTTCCTTCCCTGATTGTTAATAGATTTTACCGTGTATAGTATATTGTTGGTTGGGAGGCATTAATGTCATTGGAACGACAAGAATCAATATATCAAATCAACAGTTATTAGCTCGAAAGAAAATTACTCCCTCATGAAGATAAACATTTAAGAGGACAGCCTCCCAACCCCCTACAAAGTTTTTTAGAGAGGAAATTGATTTTTTGTACAACTGTGTCTCTAAGTTCATTCTCCCAATAATAAGTTTTTTGCAAGTGCATACATAGCCTGAAGAACATGTATCAAGTATCCATGATAAGAAGAATGATGCACGAACTATCAATATGGGATACTTAGTAGTAAAACCGGGGGGGGGGGGGTTGCAACTTGATAATTACAAATGATAGATTGACGATATTGATGATAACAAGAATGATATTGCTTTCTTTCATGGATTTTCCACTATTGTATTTCCTTTAAAAACTTCTATGACTCTGCTTTGCTTGAGCCGAGTATCTATAGTAAATAGCATTTCTACCTTCACACGGTAGTGAAAGGTTGGGTACACACCTGCCCTTCCCGACCTACTTGTGGGATTACACTGGGTTTATTGTTGTTATTGTTAAACTGATGGGATGTTTGCTTCAAGGCTTTCGAGTTTTCCACGCTAAACTAAGTGCAGTGAAACATTGAAGTAGGATATCCTCATGTTCCCTCTGTAGCTTATAGGTATGATAAGAGAGTGATTTAGTTATTAAATAACTGAAAATCTATAAGGAACAAATTCACAACACAGCTAACACAGCAGTAAAATCAAAAGCAAGTATATTATTAGCATATGTTGAGTAAACAGTTTTTTTCTTCTTTTGAAGCTGGGAAGGCTAGAAGTGGGAGTTTACCATCATAAGATTCAAGTACTGAAATGACATCTTGCCACCGACCAAATATGATTTTCACATTCTCCTTCTCACCCCACCCGGCGCGTATCATACGATCATAGACCTCTGGATGAGCTTCAATGATAGTGTGCGACAACGGCGCATATTGCTGTATGGCAGTATCTACGAGGCCCATCCCAAATCCAATGTTCAGTATGTGGCCACCATTTGAGCAGACAGCCTTCGCGTGAGCTTCCATCAATGGCTTCTCCCAAGCCATCATAACAGCCTTGCTATCAGCGTCCATAATCTTATCTTCACTGAAACTAACTCTATCTTCTAAATAGTCCCCGTCTGATTTCCCCTTCACATTTTCTTTCCTTGCAATTGTTCCAAGGATTAACTCTGCCTGGATTGCTATATAATGAAGAGTAAACATGTTTGATCAGTAATATTAAGCTAAGCAGCTTCAGAATTTTAGTTGAACTACACACGATATAATATAAAAACGAGTAATGGCTTCAAACGTACTTTTCAATATATTTCTATCTGATAATATCAGGTTGACTCTCAGACGTATTGGGGAACATAGACAAACATTAAAGATAATAATATACAACTAGTACTTATTAAAGAAAGCAACAATAGCAATATAATGAATTATATTTTTTATTGTAAACAATATAGTAAATTATTTACTTCTATAAGTTAGTTTTTGTGTCATTTCTTTACTACTAACTATTCCTTCCGTCCCTAAAAATCTGACACTCTCTCCATTTTGTTATGTTCCAATATGTTCGACACCACCCCACTGATAACATTTTTTATCAGACTAAATTTTGCGACCATTACTCAGATATATTCTTTCACTACCACTAATATAATATAGACATCAATCTACATCTCAAACTAGTGCCTAGTCAGAAAACGTCACATAAAATTAGATGGAGGGACTACATAATTTACCTATGCCTAAAAAATAGGAAGTTTAAAGGTGTTAGCTACATAAGATAGAATAACAGGTATATTGGTTCATGAATACATGAAGTATTATGCATTGGATAACAAAGCAGGGTTTTTTATGCAGGAAATGTGATGTCAAAACTAGCCCCGTTACTTCAAGAGTATTTTAGTGATTTAAGTCGTCTTGTGTAGGTATTGCTAATACACATATTACTACTTCAAATTCCATCTCACTTAGAAAAATACATAAGATTAAGAATGAAGTTATTCGGGAGAAGGTTGGGATGGCCCCACTGGATGAGAAGATGCGAGAAGCGAGGCTCAGGTGGTTCGGGCATAGGCGGAGGAGGAGCCCTGATGCCCCGGTGAGGAGTTGTGAACGGCTGGCGGTAGTTGGCATGAGGCGAGGCAGAGGGAGACCTAAGAAGTATTGGGGAGAGGTGATTAGGCAGGATATGGCAATAATGCAGATTTCCGAGGACATGGTCTTTGATAGGAAAGTATGTAAGTCTAGAATTAGACTTGTAGGATAGGGGCTTGTAGAGCATTTCGTACTTCTAGGTGGGTTTGGTATGTCTTGCGTCTTGTATCGTGCTCCCTGTGGTAGTTACTATTAGATGTTATTGCATGACCTTTTAATTTACGATTTTATGTGTAGTTATCTGTTTATGCATTTACCTTTCGGGTACGGTTAAGTCATGTGTACGTATTAACCAACCTCACTTTGGGGTAATACACTGGTTAGTTGTTGTTGTTAGAATAATACATAAATTTTCTTATAAATTATGGTGTTATATAAGAAAGAGAGTACAGGGATTAAAAGTAAGCACCGGAATTGAGAAGAACGTCAAAGGCGTCTTGATGACCAGCGTCCATGGCGAAGTCACCGGCAGAGTCATTTGAAGGAGATAACGCATTCCATGGGGCACCAGCATCGAGAAGAGCTTTTACCACCTCGGCCTGGCCATGCTTAGCGGCGTGCATCAGCGGAGTAAGTCCGCATTTGTCGAAGTAGGTGACATCGACGCCGGACTCAATTAGAGATTTGATTTTGTTGATGTTTCCATTCCCAGCTGCTTCACAGAGTGCTTCTTCGTCCGCCATGTCTGAGCAAAACTCTGAGAATATTTGGCGGTGATTTTCTTTATTTTGGACTTTGGAATGTGAGGGTTTTTGGGCAGATTGCACTCTTGGTCCTCGAATTATATGTTAATTCTAATTTTGATCGTTAAATTATATGTATTAGTGTATTTAATCCTTAACTTTGTTTGAAATGAATAAGTTTGTCCTTCCGAGTTCCATTAATCTTATCCGAAAGGGTTTGTTGGATTGTTAAAGGGAAGTGAAGATCTGCAACATTCTTCTCACTCGATACCGCCCTTTAATTCACAAGCGTATGATAGAAAGATATATAGGCAAGTTTTTCTTTTATGATCGTATGGATTATTTTTCTTGATTTATCTTTTGTACCCATAAATTGCAATCTAATTAGTTTTCTAGTTTTAGGGAAACAAAAATAAGACTTTTGATCCCTTGAGCATACTCTCATCTTTCGAATTAATCTTTTAATTTAATTAGTGCAGATGTTGAAAGGTCAATTGATACTAGATAGGAAAAGATAGTCTTACCTAAGCTCCTATTTATCCAATTCCACTCAAGAATAAAAAATTCCGAGCCCAAAAAAACTGTATTTCCTTAAGGAATTTAATTCTGTCATTGTTGCCTAAGATTATTGGATTAATTCCTCCTAAGATAGAACGGAACAACTATTTATGCCGGCAATAAAAATTATAAAACTTCGACAAACTCAACAAATGGCAGTATACAATACTTATGCTTATGTTTTTGCTTTGAAAACAGTAATGCAGAAGATGAGGGGAGAGTTTGCATATTTCGGTAGTGGAAAATGAAGCTACTCCTCTCTATTTATAGCCAACGATTTGGGTTTCAACATGTGTCAAGATATTTGTTCGTTTGAAATGACGTCTATTCGCTAGAATTAAAATTTATTGGTCGCAAAATTGACCGTTGGGAACCGTGAATTTAAAATTAAAATTCGCAAAAAAATATTAGAAAAGAAATTATATAACAGAAAACGAAAAATAAATTTGGTCTAAAAAACTATCAATTAACCATATCTGTTGACCAAATCCAAATCTAAAGCCGAAGCCGAGCAGAGCGAGCGACGACAACGACGGCACGAGGCACCACTTCTTCTTAACTCTTTAAGAGCTTGAAGATGTGTTTCTCTATATAAGCACAAAGATTTTATTTTTATTTTTCGACAAAGGAAAAAGTGTATTAGTAAAGGAAACAACTTCAAACTTTTTGTTTCCCTCCAAATCTTTTTTTTTTCATTTCTCATTCACACCTCTCATCCAATTAGATAAGAACCCCAACAATCCCCCGCATGAATGGGAAACGGCTATCTGAAAATATGCATGCATGAAAAACTGTGTGATTTACAAGCAATGTTTAATCGCATATACGTTTCCTTTTGAACTTTCCAAAGTGAACTTATGTTGGATATACTCGATCAATTGGTAGATTTGATATTTTTGAACAGTCGAACTTGGTGTATACCTGGACAGTCATAAGTCACACAATCAAACCTTTAACCATTTTTTATTTATTGTTGTGTTTCGTTTCAGCCATGAACACAGCTTGGTTCATAAAGTGTGTAGAGAATTGGCCGTACAGAATTCTCGTTGAAGCGGCGTGTGTTTCACTTATATAACATGTTATCCTAAAGATACATTATTTGATATCCTCCGTATCAAACTTAAAAACCATTTAAAATCATTAACGCCTTATCTTTGGTACTGAACATCGTCTCATCACGAGAATAGACCAAATTTTATTTGATAATGTTGAACCGTCACTAATAACTTTGTTTGATCTCCTTGAACCTAGATCTTGGGATCTCCAATCTTCTAGATAGAGTTACCGCCATATTGACTTGTCCTCGGCCAGAATTCCATTCCCTTCGATGATTTATCAACCGCCTCTCTATTTAGGCCTTTTGTAAATGGATCACACATTATTTTTTGACTCTACGTAGTCAATTGTGATAATTTTACTAGAGAGTAGTTGTCTAACGGTATTATATCTTCATCGTATGTGACGAGATTTTTGGTTATACATAATGCTTCCAACCCTTCCTATTATCGTTGACTATTGCAATGTATGCATATAGGAGCCATTGGCTTGGACCAGAACATAATATCTTTCAAGAAATTCCGGAACCACTCAACTTCTTTTCCAGGCTTATCTAAAGTTATAAAGTCAAACTCCATTGTAGAGCAAGCAATGCATGTTTGTTTGGATGATTTCCAAGAGATTGCTCCTCCATCAATGGTAAAAATATATCCACTTGTGGACTTTGTTTCTAATGATTTGATCCTATTTGCATCACTATATCATTCAATTACAGCATGATACTTACTGTAATGCAAAGCATAATCTTAGGTATGCCATAGATACCCCAAAATATCAAAATCTACCATATCAAGAAGTATAAGATCTACATTAGTCTCAATACTCTCAATAGTAATCACACACGAGTGATAGATACGATCTACAATAATAGAATCCCCCACAGGCGTGGACACATACACAAGAGCACTAAAAGAATCACGCAGAACAACCAGATATAATGGATGATATATATGACTAAGTGGATCCCATATCAAATAGAACTTAAGCATCTCTATGACAAACTGGAACAATACCTGTGATACCAACATCAAATGACTCGACCTCAGGCCTAGCTCGAAAATCATAAAACCAGGACTGGGATCGACCACTCTGAACTACGTCTCTACAACGACCTATAGTTGGATGGCATCCACCTTTAATGGCCTGACCTCCACCTCTAACGGTCTGACATTAACTGACCCATGCCTCTAGCTGGATGAGCAGGCTGTGAAGAAACCGGTGCCATAATCATAACACGAGAGCCCTGCTGCTGTACACCACCCTGTGGGGGGGGGGAATCTAGGAATGTACCTCATATCACCATAAGTACAACAAGCCCTCGTCTACGTGATTGTTGGCCCTAGAACTGGCCCTATCAACCTAGGTAACCACTTTGGGTAACTCTGGATCAACAGTTCACTAACAGGAACTGGTGGTACACTGTAGGCTAGCTTCTTAGGATGAGATACATAAGGACCACAACCCCTGAAGCGTTGTGAGATGCTTAAAGTGCTTAATGAAATAGCCTATGAGGATGGCATCTACCAAAATTACCCCTACCTACAGATGAGGCACCACCAAAACTACTAAAATGACGAGGCCTCTTATTTGACATTGACTCTCTCTCCAAATCACGAACCAACTCGATCCATTTGGCAATATCTACGGTCGTCTAGAAAGAAATATCACTCCTAATCTCCTTGGCCATTTGTATCCTAAAAGTGAAAGTGATACCATAAGAATGGCCCCGGTATACTCCTAAAAAGGGGATTCTCGCTATAAATCTCCTCATTCTCTCCCTTTTAGTAGGAAGCAACATAGTGGCATGGCGAGCTTGGTCCACAAATTGAGGTTTGTGAATATTAATGCGTCCTGTATGCATGTTGTATTATTCCCATTGACCTCGTACTAGGTAATAGTCATACTACCTTATTAGAGACACTCAAACTGCCTATGATACTCCTTTCTCAGGGTGAGAGGAATGAACCTCTCTAGAAATAGTTGTGGGAACTTGTCCTAGGTAAGTGCATGAGGCCCAACTGATCTATTCAACATATAATCTCTCTACCATCGTACAGTGGAACCAGTCATCTGAATGCGGCAAAGTCGACCTCATTGGTCTTAGCTATATCCATGTTTACGCAACAACTCGTGGCAACGATCCAAAAAATCCTACGGGCCTCAAAAGATGAACTACCAAAATGAACAAGAAGAAGCTTGGTAAACTTGTCCAACCTCAACATGGCCTCAGAAGACAAACCGGGCCTATTACCGGCCATGTGTCGTAATAACCAACTGAACTACCCCAACTGGTCGGGCTGTTGGAGTCTAATACTAGGAAGCCACCTACTCTAGGGTGTGAGTGGTGGGAGCCTATGCTCCTCCCTCAGCCCGAGAGATGGCTAGTGCCACCAGAAAGGTATCGGTTTGGGCCACACTCTTCATAAGGCCCACCAAATGGACTAGAGCGTCCTGAAACACTAGATTGGTCATGAACCCCTTTGGGACCTGAGCTGGTCCGACGGGTACAGTCTAAGCTGGAACCTCCTCCTCAAATTCCACATGAGGCTCTACTACGGGTGTTGCTGCTCGAGCTTTAGGCTGAGCTCTACCTCTGCCTTTGTCCTGGTCGTAGCTGCCACTTAGGGCTATGGCTCTTGCCTGATTGTAGGTGTAGTATGTATTCTCTCCACCTACGAGAGAACAAGAATATAAGGGATAAATCATCAATGATAGAAAAAAATCGCACGACAAAGTAAGAAAGAAATGATGATTTTCCTAAACTCCATAGCCTCTAGAAGATAAGTACAGACGTCTTCGTACTAATCCTCTAGCATCTACTAAGATTTCTCGTGACTCGTGAGACCTAGGAAACCTAGTGCTCTGATACCAACTTGTCACGACCCAAAATCTCAACCTCAGGGTTGTGATGGTGTTAACATCCACTTGCTAGAAAAGCCGGCGTGAGATTAATTAGCCAAATTTTAACAGTTTAAAATAGGGTGATGATAAATAGCGAGATATAGAAATTCAAACTAATACAACACCATCATAATTCATGTAATAAAATCTACTCCCAATGATCCAAAGTCAAGAATACATGAGCTACTAGAAGTGCTACAAATAGAGTCTGAAATAAATATAACTATTTTGAATGAAATGAAGAGTAAAAGAGGGAAGGAGAAGGGGACTCTAATGTCTGCAGATGCCATAAAATCTACCTCAAGTCTCCATATGCAATGATCCAAGCTGACGCACCTCACGTACCACCGTGACCAATACCAAAATCTGCACAAGAAGTGCAAAAGTGTAGTATGAGTACAACCGACCCAATATACTCTACAAGTGTCGAGCCTAACCTCGACGAGGTAGTAACGAGGCTATAACTCGTCACTCACATAATTAAAACTTATACAAACATGTATATATGTACAACAACAACAAAACAGAGATTTAACAATGTATAACTAGGAGGGAACATGCAAAAAGGGAAAACGTACGATAACTACAACATATATGACAACACAAGATAGCCAAATAAATCATGAACCAATGAGGACATATAAACATACGATATGAAGATGGCACGACATCACCCTTCGTTCTTTAATTCTCTTCCTCTCTATGTATTAATCAATAATGAGAAAATAAAATGGCACGGCATCTCCCTTTGTGCTTTAACACTCTCCCTTACATGACCATGTAGTTAAGACAATATAAATTTGAGAGACAAATAGTGCGGAGTATATGTTTGCATCCAATATGATTCCAAAATACCAAATCTCAACTTTCAAAAATACTTTACCATTACCAACTAAGCAACTACGGAAGAAATGATCAAATAAGTAATAATCTAATTTAAGCATGAATATCATAAATAAAGAGGAAACAAATCACAAGGAAACAAGTTCCACCAGCATGCTTTATCCCACAACAATATTGCTCGTCACCTCACATATACTTTGTACCCACATGTTAATCACGTAGCAAATAGGCAAATAAGTCATAATCCCTCAAGTAGAGGTTAATCACGATACTTACCTCGCTCCACAATCAAATCAAGGATCAACCGAGGCCTTTCCTCTCAAATCCTCCTATGAACCAATCGAATCTAACTAAATATTGTTCAAACAATCCAAAATAAGATTTAGAAACTACCCATGAGTGAAAGAGGTTCAATTTAGATCATTATTGGAGAAAGTCAATAAAAGTCAACCCCTTGGCCCGCTTGGTCAAAATCAATATCCAGACAAAAACCCGATTACCCATTCACCCCGAGCTGATTATGCAGTTTGTTTCAAAATTCAATCTTAATTCGAGGTCTAAATTTCAAATTTATAAAAATTCCTAATTCTACCCAAATCCCTAATTTCTACCATAAAAATCCTCGATTTGATGTTGAAAGCTTATGAAATATAATGGTTAATTGAAAAGAAATAGATTAAACTCACTTACTAATGAATTATTTAGGAAGAAAATCTCTTGGAAAAATTGCCACTGGGGTGTTTAAGGTTGAGAGTTTGAAAGAAATGACCTAAATCTAGTTTTCCCTCTCTTTTGTCCAGGCTCATATTTCACAATTATGACATGGGATTCACAATTACGACATGGGATTCGCAATTATGAACCCCACAAATACAAAAACGTCCTCGCAAATGTGAAGATTCCATTCTTGAAAGCACCTATAACTATGAATCAAAAAACAAAGATAAATATTCGAGGGAGGAAGATGCTCTCCCTTACGGTCGAGTTACTTTCCTCGAGCGAATAAAACAAGTAAACTTTTTAAAGAAACTTAAGTACTTCCAATTTTCAACCGGACGTCATGTCAAATCAACTCCGTTTCGCACCAAAATTTGTAGATAAGTCATAAATACTGAAACAAACCTATAACAAGTTTCCGAACTAAAATCCAAATCCGGTAGCAATAAAGTCAAACTATGATCAAACTTACGAATTCTTTAAACCATCATTACCGTGTAACAATGAATATATGATATAGATGGCATGACATCACCCTTCGTGCTTTAATTCTCTTCCTCGCTGTGTATTAATCAACAATGAGAAAATAAAATGGCACGGCATCTCCCATCGTGCTTTAACACTCTCCCTTACCATGTAGTTAAGACAATATAAATTCGAGAGACAAATAGTGTGGAGTATGTGTTTGCGTCCAATATGATTCCAAAATACCAAATCTCAACTTTCAAAAATACTCAACCATTACCAACTAAGCAATAACTACGGAAGAAATGATCAAATAAGTAATAATATAATTTAAGCATGGATATCATAAATAAATCGCAAAAAAATCACAAGGAAACAAGTTCCACAAACATGCTTTATCCCACAACAACCCATAATTGCTTGTCACCTCACATATACATTGTACCTACACATTAATTACGTAGCAAATAGGCAAACAAGTTCTAATCCCTCAAGTTAATGTTAATCACGACACTTACCTCACTCCACAATTAAATCAAGGATCAACCGGGGCCTTTCCTCTAAAATCCTCCTCCAAACCAATCGAATCTAACTAAATATTATTCAAACAATCCAAAACAAGATTTAGAAACTACACATGAGTGAAAGAGATTCAATTTAGATCATTATTGAAAAAAGTCATCAAAAGTCAACCCCTGACCAGCTTGGTCAAAATCAAAATCCGGACCAAACCCCGATTACCCATTTATCCCCGAGCCGATTATGCACTTTATTTTGAAATCCAACCTCAATTTCAGGTCTTAATTTCAAATTTAGATTTTTTTTAATTTTACCCAAGTTCCTAATTTCTACCATAAAAATTCTCGATTTGATGTTGAAAGCTTCGAAATATAATGGTTAATTGAAAGAAATAGATTAAACTCACTTACTAATGAATTTAGGAAGATAATCTCTTGGAAAAATTGCCTCTAGGGTGTTTAAGGTTGAGAGTTTGAAAGAAATAAGCTAAATTCAGTTTTCCCTCTCTTTTGTCCAGGCTCAAATTTCACAATTACGACATGGGATTCGCAATTACAAACCCCGCAAATACAACAAAGTCCTCGCAAATGCGAAGATTCCATTCTTGAAAGCACCTAGAACTATGGATCGGACACTAAAATAAGTGAAATATTCAAAGAAACTTAAGAACTTTCAATTTTCAACTGGACATCCGAATCATGTCAAACCAACTCCGTTTGTACCAAATTTTGCAGATAAGTTATAAATACTGAAACGAACCTATAACAAATTCTAGAACCAAAATCTGAATCCGGTAGCAATAAAGTCAAACTATGATCAAACTTACTAATTCTTTAAACTATTAGATTTCTAGTTTTCAACAAATTGCGTTTATTCAAGTTTGGGACTTCCGAATTCTATTATTGGACATATAACCGAGTTTCAAATCACGATATGGATCACTGCGACCGTCAAAACACTAATCCATGTTTGTTTACTCAAAACGTTAATCGAAGTTAACTCAAATAAGTTTTAAGACATGATTTCATATTTTCATCAATTTTCTCATAAAAACTTTCTGAAAAAAGGACAAGGGTTGTGCGCATAAAACGAGAAAGGATAAACATAGCTATACGAAGTCCCAGAACAAAAAAAAAAAGGTATAACTATAAATGACCTATCGAGTCATCATAGTCCAACCTTTTTTATAGTTTTGGCAATAACGTTTGAAGTTCTTCTTGCTTGGGTAATTCTTTGGACCAGACGACTTCTTTCTCTTTCTATGCTTGCAGACGCTTTCTCAATAATATTTGCTCCCATTATTGTTGAGTTACCATGAGAGTTCTTCTCAACAGCCTTGTTGTCCTTTTCAATCCTTAGGCGAATAATAAGGTCTACAAACGTCATCTCCTTGCGCTTATGTTTCAAGTAATTCTTAAAGTCCTTCCACTGCGGAAACAACTTTTAAATAAATGCCGCAACTTACAACGATTCATTTATGGCCATACCTTCAATCATAAATTTACAATTAGTAAATAATTAATATCTTGAATAAAAATATTGACTCGATTTATACCTTCAACAAGAAGGTCATGGACAGTCACTTGTAATCTTGGACTTGTGTTATGACAGATATTGTCGTCAACCATTTTGATCCATAAATTTGGCGGCCACAGACTTCTTACGTGCAGCATCTTCAGTCTTGTATTTTTTTAAGAGCATTTTATAACTTTTTCGATATTTTTATAAAGCTATAAACATCATACAAGCCGTCTTCCAAGCAACTTAAAATATAATTTTTTGCATAAGAAGTCAGAATGCTTCCATCCCCCCTGTGACCACAAATCGATCATTTTCAGGAGTTTCTTCTTCTAGAATTGGTACATCCTTGCTGATAAATCACTACAAACTGTGTTTGGTTAGATAGAAGAATATTTTTTGCTTCCAACGGTTAAAGTCCATGCCGAAAAAATTTGCGGGCTTTTTTGCCGGTGTTATCGCCGATGCAGGCGTTGTGCAACTTAAAGACGCAATAGCTATTTGCAGGAGTAGTAGTCCCAACAGAACCATTCTGTTATTCCTCACTTGTTGTCATTTTTCTGTAAAAAAATATTGACACAACCAGAATTAATAAGTCAGTGAAATTTTTATATTTTCGAATCGAATACAAATAACCGAGTAGAAAATCACAAGGATTTAATATCAGATTGAGCAGAAAGTCACAAATACTTTAATCTTAAATTGGAGTAGAAAATTTGAAGATTTTAATCTCCAAAAAAGAAGTAGGAGTTGCTAGAATTTTAGCCTCCGAGAGCAAAAAGTAAGAACACAAACTACAAAAAAATAAAAAAATAAAAAATAAATAAACAATAACAGAAACAAAAACAAAAGAATAAAAATTTCAAAGCCCAACAGAAAACTGTGGTTCCTTAAGGAATTTGATCCCCTCACTGTTGCCAAGGTTACTTGATTAATTCCTCCTAAGATAGAACAGAACAACTATTCTGCAATATCGACAATGGAAATTATAGAACTTTGATGAACTCATCAAACAACACTAAACCACACTTATGCTTATGTTTTTACTTTGAAAATAATAATACAGAAATGCAGAAGACGAGGGGAGAGTTTGCAGATATTTATAAACGATTGTGTTTCAACAGGTACCGAAATACCTATTCGTTTGAAATGGTGTCTGTTCGACAGAACTAAAATTCTATTGGTCGCGAAATTGAATGTTGGGAATCGCAAATCTTAAACTAAAATTTTGTAAAAAAATATTAGAAAAGAAATTATATAAAGAAAACGAAAATAAATTTAGTCCAAAAAAATTATCAATCAATTAACGAAGTCCAAGTAAGAGTGAGCGATGACGGTACGAGGCACCACTTCTTCTTAACTCTTTCAAAGCTAGAAAATGTGTTTCTCCGTATAAGCAAAAAAATTTCCTTTCCATTTTCAATGAAAGACAAAGTGCATTAATAAATAAAACAACCTCAAACTTTTTGTTTCTCCCCAAATCTTTTTCCTCACTTAAATCTTATGAAATTTTTAAAAGAGCGTGCATACGCTGAAAATTGTGAATATTTTTTACATGAAGGTCTCAAAAAAGTAAATACCTGCCAGCATGGAAGCCTTTCTCTGTAAAGTATGCCACTGGTATAAAATCTTAATTGAAAAAAAAATTTCCAACGCCAAAGTCCTGATGAATTAGATTAGAATATCACCTTAGTTTACTTTTTATTTATTTATTTTGAAGATGTTCTCTTCTTGGTTAGATTGTACTTTCACGATTTTGAGATTTCAATATTCATGACCAAAGGACGTGGTGCAGTGGATGAGACTACTCTTTCCTTAACCATAGGTCTCGAGTTCGAGCCTTGGGTATGAAAAAATCCTTGGTAGGGAACGCTTCCCCCCGAAAGGGGCCCTACGCGGCGTGAATTCGGATATAGTCAGGCTCCAATATAGGTACCGAATATCGGGTGGAGAAAAACAAAAAAAGAGATTTCAATATTCTAATAAAGAAAGTATTTTGGCTTTCTTTAATATATTCTCCAACGTCAAACCAATTATAGAGCCACTTTGCGCAAAAAACTTCTCTCATTTTTAGCAGTCAACTCAAACAAGGTGACAAAGATGGTAGTATTTCTTTTCCCATACATAAAAAAGGTAGTTAAATAAAGCTAGGTGTGACGTCAATGGTTGATAAGATAAAATTTTTAAAAAAAAAATGTCTAAGAGCATAATTGACACAGAAATTGGAGGACCCCATAAATCTTTCAACAAAAGTTATTACTAATCTTGTTTGCTTTAGATGCCCTCCATTGCCTCTTTATGGTAGTAACCGATTGGTATTATTGCATGTCATTCTACTTTTGGTTTTATGTTTAGATAATTACTTATTTGATTTATCCCGGATTTACTAACATTGTTTTGTTTTGTTTGTTGATTTTCTCTCTCCTTTTCTGAGCCGAGGGTCGGCCGGAAACAGCCTCTCTACCCTTTCGGGTAGGGGTAAGGCCTGTGTACGTATTACCCTCCCCAGACCCTACTTTGTGGGAACATACTGGGTAGTTGTTGTTGTTGTTGTTGTTGCCCTCCATTCCTTTCTTTCACAAGGAGAAGTGTCGATTTATTTGTTTTTTGGAACAGAAAAAGCTTTTGACACAATAAAAGGGATAGTTTTAGGATGACTCTATGACGTTAATTTGATAATATTTCAAGTTTCCTCCCTTTCGAATAGTGGATATCTAATGATTAAATGCAAGAGGGATTGCTTTGATGGTAAACACCCATACTTTCAACCGAGAGGTAGTGAGTTCGAGTCTCCCCAAGAGTAAGGTGGGAAGTTTTTAGAGTGAAGGATGTCGGTGATCTATTTGGAAACAGCCTCTCTACCCTAGGGTAGGGGTAAAGTTTGCGTACATACTACCCTCCACAGACCCACTAAGTGGGATTATACTGAGTTGTTGTTGTTGTTGTTGTTGTTGTTAATGATTAAATGCAAATTTCTCCGGCTAATATAAGAAATAACTTTATTTATAACAATTTAGTCGTAAAAATAAAATCGAACAAAAACCCTTTACAAATTCGAAAAAAACCCAACATTGGGATTCAATTTTTTTTACGTATGAGATCCCAATATAATATGTTGAAATTTTATTCTGGAGCTCCAAAATAATATGTTGAAAGTTAATACGCATAAGCTTTGTAATACAACATATTATGCTGAAACTTTTCGTGTTTCAGCTAAGATATTATTATCCAAGTTTTATCTCCTCATAAAATAGTTACTATTTTTTAATGACCTGACAAATAATAACCAGTTTTTAATTAGCGATTTAAAAAATAGCTAACCTAGCTATTTTGACATATTTCGCGTCCATATAAACCCAGTACCGCTTTTCATTTTTCTCAAACAGATAATAAAAGCATGTAATCATATTCATGCGTTGATTTATGAATTATTTTTTTTTCCTTTTATAAGCTCCATACATGTGGCCTCATGAAAAAATGACTATTTCTTATTTTGTGAGTAGTTTAACTTTAAAATTTTATTTTGTTCTTAATCAAAAGATTTTAACCATACAAATATTGTACAAAATGTTTAAGGCTATAAATTTTGAAAGTATTATAAGTTATAACTACACAACTATTACGACATATTTAATACCATGAATTTTACAAGTATTTTCTTTTTTAATTTTCTATAAAATTAAATTATATCACATAAATTAAAATAGACGGAATATATATAAAAACATAATCGCATAGTTTTCCTTGATAATAGGCTTGTGCTAAATGGATTTTCTAGTCAGATGATTTCCACTATGCAGAGTGCAGACTCCCAATTTTTTTGTTTTTTTTTATGGTCCAAAATAAATAATTTTTAATATATCAAGAATGAATTAATTATTTTTTCCTATATTGCTCTTGGAGTAAATAATGTTAGAGTATATATTAGAAGTGTTTATGTAAAGAGATAATAAAGGCTAATATGATTAATTTTATTGCTAATTTATATTAAAAGATAAATTTTTTAATATGTGTAAAAATACCTAAAAGATAACTTATTTTGGACGGGAGGGAGTAGAGGTATTCATGGTTCGGTTTGAATCGATTTTTTGCTAAAAAGAAACCAAACTAAGTAAGTCGATTTTTCAAATATTAGAATCAAACCAAACGAATTAAGTCGGTTTTTCTTGATTTGGTTTATGTCGGTTTTTCGGTTATTTATCTGTTTTTTCTTAAATATAAGACATACACTACCAGACACATATTTCGGGCGATCACATTTTCAATGTAACACTATCAAATCAATTGCCCTTTGAGAAATCTATTATTTACCAAGATATATGAACGACAATTGAATCAAATAGTGATGAATAATTTAAGGACTCAATTAAAAATATGTTATTTTTAACACAAAATGAATTCTTATACTAAACAAAAGAAAATTACCAATCAAACTAGAATGTAAAGGTAAAGTACTATATTAAAAGTGCAAAGTATTAATATTCATCATAAATTTTTTGAAATTTTATATAATAATATACATATATATATATGTGTAATAATAAATTTGAATAGCTATTTCTATAGTCGGTTTGGTTCGATTTTTTTCTGATTAAAATCAAAACCAAATCAAAATTTGATTGGTTTTTAAAATTTAAAATCAAGATCAAATCAAACAAAAAAGTAACAATTTTTCTGATCAGTTTGGTTTGATTTTGTTTGCGATTTGATTTCAATTTTCGGACTTTTATGAACATAAAAATGCCGGTGGAACTCTCTTGAATAAATCCATTGGCAATCGACAGCTGAAGTTAAACCAAAATCGACAAATTCCTTATTGTTTTACACAATCATATTCTCCTCAAAACGACGTCGTTGCTCTCCACATATAACCCCCTCTCTCCTGGAAACTCTCCCCAGCTCTATTTCCGGGCGTGCGCCACAAACAGCTCTGTTTTTGACGCTTACTTTTTACCCGTTTCTTCTTACCAACACTTTTTTTTTTGGTTGTTGGGTAAAGCACCGTCTTATCAACAGATATATTTTAATTAAGGAAAAAAGAAAAGATTTTTTAATCTGGGTTTGATCCCAGCATGTGCAGATCGAAAATACACCTGGATTCATTCATTATTGGATGATTTATTGATTTGGGAAAATTAATTTTGCTCTTTTTTGGGTGATAAATATTGGAAGTAATATTTGGAAGATATGGCATCGCATTTTGATCGATGGGAGAAAGATCCGTTCTTTTCTGCTGCAGAAGAGGTTCAAGAATCTGCCGACAGGTAAATACTGTTTTCCCGTTTTAATTCCCATACTTTTCTAATTTGCTTTCGTGGGTCTGCGTTGATTTTGTTAGAATCATCATTTAAGTTGGTGTTTTCTTGTATTATCTATGAATTATTGATGGTTAGTGATGCAAAGGTTTAAACTTTATTGGTTTTGACATGTGGGGTTTTGTATTTTTCACTGACATAGATTTTGTTTTCAATTTCAAGAATGGAATCAACTTATAGGACATGGATTCATGCGTTGAAGGATACTTCAGGTAGTTGGAATTGCGACGCGCTTCGCAGGGACCTTAGGACTACCCTTGGCACTGCTAAATGGCAGGTAGGAACCCCCAACCCCTTAAAAAATGAAGTCAAGAAGTGATTTTATTGTGCATATATCTTGTGTAAGGGATATTATTGGTGTATGTGCATAAAGGGTAAGAGCTTATTTTAATTTGTTGGATGGAATTGCAATGCAGTTGGAGGAATTTGAACGGGCAGTTAGATCGAGCTACAATAGTAATTCTGCTGATGATGCAAGAGATAGACACAACGAATTTGTTATTGCAATCGATAGTCAGATTAAGAAAGTTGAAAATTCTCTTAATGAATCAGCTGTTTCACAAGGCAAACCACCACTTCCATGGGTGCGCTTGGATGAGGGAGAAGTCGATGAACTTGCTGCATTTCTATCTGGGCCGTCCACTTCTTCTGCGGACATAAATTATGCAAAAGTACATGGAATAGAGCTACAAACAGCCAAGTCCGAAGAGGTTGCAAATCAATCATTGCTAGAGTGTTCAAAGAATCCTACTCATTCAGTGGATGGTGTTCGAGGTGAGGCCACGGACGAGAAGTTTCTGGGCCACCGGAGAACAGCAAGTGCTAGTGCTGACATTGGCGCATGGCAGATTGCAGTCGGTGATGATATCTCCGTCAAAGAACCTGCACCACCTCCTCGCAAAATGCCCAGTTACCAGGGATTGTTGAATGCCGTGGAATCTGTTAAGGAGTTAAAATGGTCCAAGAATGGTTACAGAAAGCTGAAGTCCAACCAAGATTATCACCAAGAAACTGACAATATATTGCCGCGGACTCAGCCACTGACAAGGGTGATATATTGTTCTTGCAGTATCCAAATTTGGAGTACATGACATTCTTTGGACCATTTTATATTATTACAATTTCGAAATTCTCGTTATTTTGTGTTATTAATATCAGTTAGTTCAATACTTGAAAATGGGAATCTTAACAAGTAAAACTACAAAATAACCCTGTCTATATATACTCAAAGTATGTTCATAAAAGATCATGATTAGTAGTTTGAGGATTTAACTTAAAGCTCCAAACTATATAAAATCAGTTGGACAGTTAAAAAAGAACTATATTCAATCAGTTGGCACAAGTGGAGTATTTATCAATGATCCAAAAATAGTCTTATATTTTTTATATCAATAAATGATGTTAATGTAATGAGATATTACTTTTACTGCAGGGCGTAAACACCTGCTATGAGAGGAATAAGAGTTGCCTTGATGGTTGTGATGAATGTTACGATAAGCAACTCTATGGTTGGTATGGTGCCATTCAGCGCCAGCTGCAAAGGTCTCAGTATTACATGCAATATCGTCGACCTGTTCGAATAATTTTCTCATTGTTTCTTCTCATTTTCCTGATTGGTGAGTCTGCTAACTGACTCTTCTTTCATCAATTTAACCTTTTGTTTATTCTTTTGCCTAGAAATACCTTTTGAAGAACTAAGAAAAAAAATCTTATTGTGTATTCTCTCGCTGCTGAGGTTTCTCTTCATTTCTTTTGGATTGGGAAAATTTTCAATAGATATTGTTGAGATTTCTGGATCACAAGATCCTATTCGGTAGCTAGACTAGATAACATTTGGTCTGTGCCATAGATGCTTCAGTTTCAAACCTTTTTCCCTGTTTTGAGCTTGCTGCGGTGATCATTATTTTAGGTTACCGATTCTTCTATTTCCCCGGGGATAGAAGTCATTCATATATAACATAGAGAACCATCAATTACTATGAAAAAGCTCCAAGTGGGATCTCTGTGGATACAATTATTAAAATAAGAGGGCCATTTCTCTCAAGTGTATATTGGATTGAAAGTCATTTACAGCAAATTATCACAGCCAGTTGTCATAAAAGCTGGAAGCTTTCCTCCACCTAGCAGCCTTTGTTAAAACAGAGAACCGACTTTCCTTGTAGTTGTGATATTTGTTCATCTAATCTAAAATCAACCACAATTTTTTTCTCTTCATGCTCAGTTACATAATAGCTCGAGCAAAAACTTGAATGTCTTTCTTTGGTTTGTTCATTTATCTAACTGGCATTTTTTCTTTTTTTCTTTTTGGCTGAAGTCTTACTGTAGTGATTAAGTTCATGACATATGTCAGCCAATACTGGCTTGTTGCTTTCTTAACTTATTTTCATCCCTGGTACCATTCATTTATAATAGTTCCCTCTACAAAATTTTAATTGATTGGGCCTTCTAAAACATAGTTGCCTTCTCAATATTTTTATGGATTGGAGTGAAAGGTGTTATAGAGCTCAGTCTGCATTTACACTTGTCTTCTGCTAATAAAGTCCAGCCCCTGCTGGGTAGGGGCGAGTGGGTGTTTGCCGTATGCAGCTTCCCCTTATATTTCTATGAAGAAGCTGTTCCAGGCTTCGAACCCATGGCCTATAAGTTACCAAAGGAGCAACTCTAGGGTTATGCAAAGGCTCTCCCTCCAGACTTGTCTCCACTAGAAAGGGAAACACTTCTCAAAGTGTATAGTGTCCTTCTCTTTTGAGCAAGATTACATTATTGGGAAGTATATTTATCGTCTGTTTAGAGTTTGATAAACTGGATTCAATTTTTTCTTTTCTGGTGAAAGATTTCACGGATTCCACCCCTTTACTTTTCTTTTCATCACAGTATGACTAATGATAATTGGTATGAACTTGATTTACATCTTGTTTATGTACAAGAGGTAGCAAGATAACACAGTGAGATTTCTGAGAGAAAGTTGCAGAAATAAAGGAAGACAAAAAGTTGGACTTAGATATCTTTTGTATAAATTTGGTACTTGCACCAGGTAAGAGAGTGAGGAAATTAGCCAAAATGTAATTACCTTTTTTATCCCCTTAATTTTACTGGACTGCAGCTTTTCCATTAATTAAGCTCCTTTCTTTGATTCTGCTACAAGCCCCTAATAGATATTCCGCAATAGAGAGGTCTACTGAACAGAAAACCTTTTTCTCCTCACAGCCGCTCCTTCCAACCAAAAGAAAGAAAAAGAAGAAAAATTACCTGCTTTGTAGTTTCACATGCATTATTTCCTGTGTAGAATAGCAGCCAGTATCTGCAGACACCAAAACAATTAGTGACTTCACAAATGGACTGCCACACCTGTGATGGGATCCCAACTATCATCATTTTGTGGTTCTCTGTAGTAAATGCCACTGAATCTTTCAATACGTTATTGAGTTTTTTTTCTTGCCTTCTCGCCTCCCCCTAAGGCCCTAACAGGACCAAAAGAGCATCATAAAATATTGATGCAAAGTACAGTGGTGCAGAAATTCTCATTCCCGATTACCTCAGACATCAACCTCACCACCACTATCTAATTTACTTATACATGTTTGCAACACAGTGCTCATTAATGATTAAACTATGATTTATGCTTTTTCTTGATTGATTTTGTCTGCTAGTCTCTCCCTCATTGTTCCAATGGAGTAATACATTTTCTTCATAAAAAAAATGGAGTAATACACTTTATTTTACTCATTTTGTGCTCCATGTTGACCTATTAAATTGGAGAGTATTGAGCAGGGCAGACTATAGGGCTCCTTACGCCAAGTGCTTATCTTCTGGTTGGTTGTTATCCATTCTATTTCTCAGCCACATGTGTTGGTTAAAAGAAATAGAAGTAGCTCTGTACCCGGTACCCGTGCCGTTGGGAGGTAGCAGGTACCCGGTCAAGTAGTCGAGGCGCGTGTAAGCTGGCCCAGATACCACCTTTCTTGAGAAAAAATGAAAAAGAAATGGAAGTAACTTTTTATGGTCTTGTTGAAGCAACCAATTTGAAAATTGGTAGGATGTTTTGAATATTGCCACTTCTTTTTTGAATACTACAGTATAACCCAATTTACCTTAACATCTCTGGTATAGTGTATGCTCTTTATTTTTGAATTCTATAGTATTATGGAGCTATGTCATGTATATTTTACAATATTTGGCCTTGTATATATAGTGTATGCACCTATTGGTGATGCATTGTTACAGCAGCTTTACATTGAAACCGTGTCTCAGTCACACATATATCTGAGTTTCATTTGCTAGCTAGGTGGCTGAATAATTGTTTTTTCCTGCTGCAGTATTAGTTGCAGTCCATACAATCTGAACGATGAGCCATTGCTTGTCTCTGCGCAATCAATAAGGTTGCAGCGTTGAAAAAACCTGAGGAGAATGGCCAAGTGCAATCAGTTTTGGCATTACCTCAAAGAGGAAAGGTGTAATTATGTCCAGGACATGGCAAAGGTGGTGCTGGTATCTCAACATACTTGTACTAATACCTTAACCTCTTTCCTGGCTCCTCATCGACGGTGCCATTTAATGGAGGCCAAATTCTGTTGTATTATGATATGAATGTTGTGGATTGCAGGTGGTGTTGATTCAACACTGCATCCACAAAAATGAAAGAGCTTAGTTGTGTTTGACTTGCTAAATCATGTATATTATTGTATTGTCCATTGATTCTGTATGTTTCTACAATGTGTTTTTTCTTTCCTTTCCCTTTGTGGGTATAAACTTCTTACCATTCTTATGCCAACTGTGCATATTGCTCACGTCCAACCTAATTAAACACATTAATGCACTTGTATATTGTTTCTTTATTCATATTTGTGGAGGAAAGGGTTTTTTTTGGGGTAAATTTGATTGTGCTTGTGCGCAGGTACATATTCCTGATGTCGATGTCGTATGTAAAACTGAACATAATTTTATTCTTGGGTGTAGCGTGCACCTGGTTGGTTCGATTTTTATCAAAATCAAACCAAACCAATTAATATCGGTTTGGATTGGTTCGATTTTGTCGGATTTTTCGGGTTTTTTTGTTACAGGAATATTATTTTAATCTTACTTTATTAAAATAATTGATAAAGTTTTGATAAGTGAATATATGTTTAGTAAATATAGAAAAAATTGACAAATATATGATATATTAAAATATTCTAATGGGAGAAATATTGTAGTAACACATGATAATTATTTTCTTAGTTGTCTAACAATAATTTTTCGTTAATTTACGCTTTCAAGGTTAATATATGAGAGGATCTCAAATATTTTTATATTTTCTAAAGAAAAATCACTACAAAAACTTCAAATATAAATAAAATTTATATATTTATATGTCGGTTTGGTTCGGCTTTTTTTACTCAATAACCAAGTCAAACCAAACTTAATCGGGTTTTTTAATCGTTTTGATTTGGTTTTTTGATTTGATAAGATTTTTCGGTTCGGTTTGAACACCCTATTTGGGTTATATAATTATAGAGGCAATATGAATATAGTTGCTCCTGGGTCCCTAAAATCTTTAATGTAATGTCTTGCGACAAATTTGGACTCACATTCAGTGTACGATTTCATTCCACAACGCTTCTTTTCTTTTTCTTTTATTTTTGCTGACTATACTCGAACGATAAAAATACAAGCATTAGCAACTAGCAAATAACTACACAATGGGTCATTAGCCCAAAAAAATAAAAAATCTAGCAAGTAAGAAAAGTAATAGTAGTCGTAAGTACAGTAAGGGGTCGTTTGGTGGGATGTATTAGAGAACATAATACATGCATTAGCTTTGTATTAGAGAACATAATATATGTATTAGCTTTAATGTTATTAATCCCTGTTTTTTTTAACCTATATATAACTGATATTTGTATTAGTTATACACCCTATTCAAGATTATTCTTATACATAGCAGATCATGGCATTAGCAATATCAGGATATTTAATACATGGATAATCATGTGTAAAGACAGAATCGCCCTTCAAAACCTTTTCCAAATTCTTTTCAAAGAACGTGGAGGGTATTTTTGTAAGCAAATACTCATCTCTCCCAATTTATATATCATACTTTCCTCTTTTGTCTTGCCAAATAGAATGCATACTTATTTATTTTGAAATAATTTAACTTTAAACTTCCTATTTTATCCTTAATGAGTTTATTTATAAATATACAAATATTTATGGTTTATTTTAGGACACAAGTTTCACAATTTTTTCTTTCTTAAACTCCATGCCGAATCAAACACCACCATATAAATTGGAATTAGTTATGCTGGGTTATTTTTTACCGTGTGGTTTGGTGTATTAGAAATAACATGCATATATTTTCTTATAAAAAAATACAATGCATAACTAATCCCAAGACTAATTCTAACATTACTAACACATCATATTTAGTACTACTATTATGATACATCCCACCAGACGACCCCTAATAGTTTTGTCTTGCGTGTTCCATTTGTTAACACTAAGCTTTTAGCAAAACTATCATCTCATATTAATTTTTTTTTATAAGCTCTGGAAATGAAAATGATGGTGTACTTTCAATTGGCTGAACAAGAATCACACTTAACTAACTCCAGCTTTCTTGGATGACCAATAAATAAATTAAGAATACATTTTTCCAAATCACCTCTCTCTTAACAAACCAAAACCTCCATTTTTTTTAAAACAATTTGCAATACGCTTTTCCCTTTTTGAAGGTTGATATAAAACACAAAAAGGAAAAAGAAAAACAATAAATTATTAATGATTAACAAATGTTATAATCTTGGAGCTCAAAGTTGGAGATTTCCAGTGAGATAGCGATAATAGAGGAAAAAGGCAGCAACCAAGAATGGCACAAAGTACTCAACAAAAATCATATACTTGGGCTGGGGATCCTCTTTGATCACAGAAGCTTTCATTTCTTTGGCCTTTGATTCTTTGAAAGAATCAGTAACTAAGTTGAGATCAAGCTCTGACTCATCTGGAATTTTGTAGCCTTGAATATATCCAACTTGGTATTTTAAGAGCAAGTTCTTGGCAGCTTTACTATGCCCAATATCTTCAAACTCTTTAGTAACATCTTTTCCAGCTGAATCAATCAACACTTCTTCTCCTCCAGGATGTTCTTCCAAAAACTTTGTCACATCTAATACCTGAAGAAAACATAGCATATTTTTACATTAACCATGTATATATTGTCATGCACGTATAAATATGGGATAGGGATAGCGGCGAATCTAGGACGTGTTATGTGAGTTTAACTAAACCTATTATGTTTCGATGTGAACTATGTATACATGTGCGAAAAATATCTTAATGTGTAGATATAATAAGATTGCACTTATTTTGAACCCAATGACTTTAGATCCAAGATTCGTCTACAGATAAAGGGGTCGGGAAGTGGGTGGGTGGAGGGGGGGGGTAATAGTACTCTGCCATTGATGATGATCCAGCAATCTTGCTTTGACTTGTGTTGTGTGATTTGGGAAAGAGTAAAGACTCTTTGTTTGTCCATTTTCTTTTGGGGGAAAGCTGAGGTTCTTGAGGTAGAATAAATGTATTAGTATTTATAGTGAGGGGATTTATTAGTTTACAAGGAAAAGAGAGTGAAGAAAGGTAGGTAGGTTTCTTCCCATGTGATCATTATCTACCATTTTGTTTCTCCTCCACAACTGGAGACGAGTTGGTGGGTGTAATAATATTCCTTCTATTTATTTTTACTAAGAGTATAACAACAACAACAACAACAACTACCCAGTATAGTCCCACTATGTGGGGTCTGGGGAGGGTAATATGTAGATAGACCTTACCCCAACCCGAAAGGGCAGAGAGGTTGTTTCCACTTGACCCTCAGCTCAGGGAAGGGGAGGGGAAAACTAAGAGCATAATAAGGTAAGAAATTATCCCCCTCCCCCCTCCTCCCACAACCCCCACAACAAACAATAACGACAAAAAAAACCCAATTCTTGTGAAATCCTAAGTAGAACTTATCCCTACCATGAGGAGTTAGAGAGGCTGTTTGCGAAAGATCCTCAGCTCAAGAAGATATAGTATAAAATTGGTTTACATTATCAATGTTATCAATTATTTACTTTCTCAAGTAACACAAGCAAACAAAATTTTACACACTGAAGGAAAAAAGTGATGTCAAATGGTACTAGTCACTACTACATATGGAATTGATGGAACAATACTACAACTTTGACCAATTTAGAAATAGGACAACCAGTGCATCAACAGAAAATGTGTAACAATATTTACTGAGAAGCCTGAGCTTTTCAAGTGCCTTTGGATAGATCTTTTGCATCTCTTTCTTCATTGTGCTCTTTAGTAACAAAATCCATGCCGTCAAATGTAACTCTAGAATTCCTGTACTGGCTACCAAAGGCAGTGCCGAATCCCCATCCAAGGCCTACGCCAATCCCACAGCCGCCACCTATAAAGAATAATTGTGAAACATATCATCAATAATTCGGACACATAGATTTATTTCCACAAAAACATGGTTTTGATTTAGTTTTTACCTACACCAAGACCCAAGAAATTCAAAGGCATGCCTGAGGAAAGATTAAACATTTGGTTAGGTGATGCTATAAAGAAAAATATTTTGCAAAAAGAAAGAGGACTGACAACAAAAGCGAATGAACAAATTATGCAGAGTAAGCAAATAAGACTTCTTTGTAGATGAGTGAATGAAGAACAGTGCATATTCTTTTCTTTCTTCTCTTGGAAAAGGGGGGTGGGGGGTGGAAGCTCGGATGTTTGGACAGAGATATGTCTGAAAACTCAGAAACAACAGCCTTCCTAACCTACTAGATAGTCAAAGATAATCTCCTATTCTTTTCTCTCTAGAAGCACGAGGATAATCTATTTCATAAATTAACGATATATTACATTTACATGATAAGTTTATCATTTTACATGCAAACAATCAGACTCAAGGGAACAAGGAAAAAGAAACTGAGAAATGTGGATAGAGAGATGTAAATGTATGATTTTAAGCAGAGAAAGATCCTTGTGAAGAATTAATATGTGCTGAGACGTATAGAATATTCAAAGATTTCCTCCATTTCTTGGGAGGTCCGGAATAACCAAGCTGGGAGTAAGAATCCTGAATGGTGCTGATATGGCAAAGCCAATCTCTGGTCAACAAGAAGACAAAGGTTGCACCAGCAAATTGCGCTAGATCATGCCAACTACCAGTCTTCCGTGCTCTAGACTGGCACCAACAGCGAAACTTAGGTATCTCCGGGAATGCTTGCTTCCCAAATCTACCACTCACATGGTACTAAAATAATAGATAAGTGACATCTTAGTCAACTAACATATATTGTTTACTGCTACATCTATCTATGCACTTAAGCTCTAGCGAAAGCAAGAGAAGGTGGGGATTATCTATAGCAAGGGATACTGGAGATCACATGTCTAAAGTCTTAGAGCGGAGAATTGTTTTGATGCATTTGTTCCTTGCCTTAGCCTCAGCTTAACTGAAACAGTAGCAGCTTCAGAGTCGGCATAGTTCACAAAAAAGCATGCTTCAGAAGTCTCCTCAGGTCCATTTATTCCTTAGCTATCACTGCTTTCAATAGGTAAAGCTATAGATTTCATAACTTCCAAAATGCACAGTTGATATAGCTACTACCATGTTCCCTTCCAAGCAGATGCCAAAAAGTACTGATCTTTCCTTTTGGTTAATTCCTCTTAAAAGAGGTTAAAGACAACAGCAATCTGTTTCTGCACTATTCTATTGCTGAATAACTTTGGGGCTTGTTTTGGATAAACCGGATAATGCCACGAACTGCAAAGGAAAGTAAGAGCTGAGGAAGACAATTCAAGCATAAAGAAAGGAACCAGATATGCATTGTGGGAAAAGCCAACTGCTCTACATATTCTGAAATATGTATTTGAGCTTGTTAGCTCTCTGGTGTGACCTGAAAATGTATACGAGGTAGATAGGACAATAGACTTTATTAGCTCAATACATTATAATTTATAGGTATGTGTCTTTGTAACGATGGCGATATGTATTGAGCCGATTGAATTCATATCGCCAACCCCAGCTTGTTTAGGAATGAGGTAGTTGTTGTTGTTGTCGTCATCTTTGGAGGGGATACCCCTTTTTTTCTAACTACCATCACTATCTTAACTATTCTTACAAATATTTTTTTTTACTCATTAATAAGAAACAACACAGCAGCTACTATCCTCAAAAAATCTTATATGCATTTCCAGCAACAATGACCACATTCTACATTATTAAGTAGTGTTAGAGATTTTCTTGAACATACGTACATGATCTTCTGATATCTGCATTCTACATGTACGAAATTCTACCAAACACCTAAGTGCTATATAAACTAGAGAAATCATGCACTTGGATGCATGACTAACTAATCATATACTTTCATGTACAATCTTTCAATCTATGTTCAAGATCTACCAAACTGGTACCAAAGAAATGGATTAAGTACTGCCCTTTCTGCAATACCATATTTTCATGGCTGACGAGTCGTGTAGTCCATAGAACCCCAATTCACAGGCATGTAATAAAGATGAAAACTTTTCCACTCAACTAATATTGAAATACCATAGTTTCATCAGTGTCTCACTACTAATTATAAGAAGTATTCAAAGCAAATTGAGAATCAATATAAGAGACACAAAAAAAAAAAAAAAAAAAAAACTCAATCCCACTAAGCTCCTAATATACAACACATATTTCCCTGTGTCCGAGCTGGACCATTAGATTGGTACTAAGTGAAAATTGTTTTAGCTGATACAAACACAATAAAACTGTTAAGCAAGAAATTGGAAAGAAGCAAACCTCCGAAACCCCATCCTACTCCAAAACCGCAACCAATGCCAGCACCTAAACACAATATCCAATTTTTGCTATGTTTTGCATCAGTACATGAAAGTATACAAAAATAAAGAAAGACAAGAACTAAAGTCAATCGGCGAGTGAAGATTTATCGTACCGAAACCTACACCAGTACCATTGAAGTTGGTCATCACCATCGCCACCCGTCGAACGAAGTACCAATCAGTGGAAGATTGGGAGCAGTGTCACTGTTCGAGTCCGTATCACCAGGGCCGGTTTGGGCTTGGATAAAACCCACTTATACAAGGCCCAGTGTTGTTATTCTCTTTGGCATTTAGAGTGTGTTTGGTACGAAGGAAAATGTTTTCCATGGAAAATGTTTTCCTAGAAAATGTTTTTATGGAAAATGAGTGATTTTATTACTTATTTTCTCTTGTTTGGTTGGTAAGTGGAAAATATTTTCCGGAAAATATTTTCTATGTTTGGTTAGAGAGTAAAAAATAGTTTTTTAGAAAAATATTTTTTCTGCAACTCTCCTACCCCTCCCCCTCCCACCTCCCCCACCCCTCCCCTTCCCGAAGTCTCTAAAAATTGACACAATCTAAAGGAACTAATGTGATACTTTACTTTTTAACGCAAAAATCGCGTATTTTCGAATCGGTAAATTTATAATTTCTAAACCCGTAAATTTCCGAACTCATAATTTTAGAACTTGTAAAATATTGAGTCTTTAAATGATAAATAATAAAATTAAAAACTGAAAAATATATTTTAAAATTTTTTCGGGGGAGGGGGAATATTGAGTCTTTAAATGATAAATAATAAAATTAAAAACTGAAAAATATATTTTAAATTTTTTTCGGTGGGGGGTGGGGGAGGGGGTAGGGGGTGGGGTGGGTGGTGCAAAAAAATAAGAAAACCGAAATTTAAAATTATAGAAAAAAAAATTAAGGTAAAAGAAATTTTTTTGCGGGGTGGGGTGGAGGGGTAGTAGGGTGGATGGTAACGGAAAAACTGAAATTTTTCTAAAAAAAAAACTGTTTTTTGGAGAGGGGGTGGGGTGGGTTGGTGAGGGTGAGAATGGTTGAGAAGGAGCTTTGGAAAATGTTTTCCTTCTTTTGATAAGGAAAACATTTTCCTCCAATCGGAGGAAAATGAATTGATAAGGAAAATGTTTTCCAAAACATTTAAGCCAACCAAACATGGGAAAATTGGAAAACATTTTCCAGAAAATGTTTTCCTTCATACCAAACACACCCTTAATCACAATACCGGTTGTGATATTTTAGAAAAAATAACAAAAAATAGTTAATTGTTATAAAATAATAAAAGAACAAGAGCAATATTGCAGAGAAAGAGAGAGAAAATTCTTACTGATTTGGGATGAATTACAATGGAATAGAACCCTCTATTTATAGGGAGAGTTTGACTTAGCCACCAAGTAATAAACCCTAGAATCTCTCTAAATATAGACATTCACCTTAAATAGAATTCTATTTATAACACTCCCCCTTGAATGTCTATTCAACAGATAATGTGCCTCGTTAAAACCTTAACTAAAACAAAACCCAGTGGGAAAAAAATTCTAGAGAAGGAAAAAGAGTACACATATCTAATAATACGCCTTTTGGTTGCCTCGTTAAAAACCTCGCAAGGAAAACTCAGTGGGACAAAATCTTGTAAGGGAAAAAGAGAGCAACATGCTAACTCCCCATGATGAGAGCATCAATTCACACCCTTGAGCCTTCACATCGCAATCTTGTGCACTAGCTTCTTGAAGGTCGACGTCGACAAAGATTTTATATCAGTTTTCAATGTATTTTCATAACGACATAACATAGAGATCTCTTCATTCATATATTCAGGTACCTGAATCTCTCATGAGATATTATGAAGTGTTATGTCATGTGATCTTCTAGATCACTTGTCTCCTTTATTATGTTCATTTGCTCATCTTCTTTATTAAGAAGTTTATTTGAAACCGATTGTCTATACGCTTTAAGCTTACCATAGACTTTGTCCTTCTAGGACTTAATATACGCAATTGCAATGAGAATATAGTTACTTTATTTGGGTCAGCAATGCGTCTGACATGCTTTGCAATAAATTGCACATGCATTATCCTTTCATGAACTTCAAGTTCATATTATTTTATTCGAGGATCTAGATGTATAAATGATAATTCATTCCATGTAACGTTTTCTCAACTTTTGTATCTTGTCTCCCCCTCATGTTAGAAAAAACTAACTTGTTTTCTCAACTTTGAGAACTCATCTTTGTGTGTTGTGGTGTTAATCAAAATATACACCGCACATCAATAATAATAATAAGATGGAATTATTTGGTTCCCGACCCTGAACCACTTGTGAGGGGAGAATGTAATATACTTTCGTATATATTCTATATCAAATTGATATAGATAACTTTGTTCTCATAAGCAATAGTTTAACTATTAAGTGGAGGCACTCAATAAATTATTTTGCTAAACTAGCTATAATGTAGACCAACTTATCAAGATGAACTTCTTGAATAGAAAATCTGGAATATGCTCTAAATTAAATTATTGAGCAAGTTACCTCGCAAACATCATGTTGCGGGTTAGCAATAATCGCACATGTAACCATCTCATAGATGCATCTTATGTGGTATACATGGCAGGTGAATGGGCCCATATTCACCTTTGATATTTCCAGCATTCATGAGATTCAATCTCAATTTTAGTTGGTATATTAATTAATGAGAACATGCACATAAAAGAATTCGTAAAGAACTTTCTAGTTATTTAATATTTACCCATGTGAATTCTCTTTATTTTTGCATATCATACTTAAATTGATATGGGTAAATCAATTTCGCCAACTGAATAAATTATCAATATTCGTAAACTACAGGTTTACACCATGATGTGTGCAATTACTCCCGTAGAAGATTATCTGCATATGGTACAATAGCTTGCTGTAACAGCTTACAAAACAGCTTGTAATAGCAACTTACACAATAACTTTCATTCTTCTATAAATAGAAGAGATTTCAGTTCATTACATACATCAGTTTGAAAGTTGAATAATATATTAGTTTCTCCCTATACTTATCTTTAGTTTATTTACTTAATAATCGTTATTTTATAACAAGTTCCCATTAATTTTTTTTTTATAGTTTTCATTAAATCTAACAACCATAATTTCTTAAAAATTTGAAGGGGACAAAATAGTTGTTCAAATATATTTAACAGACTATTTTGGATATACTCAAAACATAAGGGACCATTTTTGGAATTGGAGCTTCATTTTTTCTAAAATACGAAGCCTCAAAGTTGAGAACATCAGGAGGCAACGATCGAGCTACCTCTCCATGGCTTTCCTCTTCCACAAATTTCAAGAGGTTCCCTCTCCCCCCCCCCCCCAAAATAATTTATGTTTGCACTTTGCTTCTGTATGTTTCTTCTTCATTTCTTTGCTCTGTCGTTCTTTGTCAGTGACCATCTTGAGGCCATTTATAATGTGTGGTTGCTTATTGAATTGACACAATTAATTGTATAAAGTTGGATTCTTTTTGCTGCGGGACATAATTTTCAGGCGGTGAAAATTCTTGCTAAAAGCCCCACATTCGCCAGAGCTAGAGAGGCAAGGCATCTTCAGTTTGAAGCTGACATAAATCTCCTCTTTCTTTATACTAGGTAAGATTTGTTTACTTATTGCAAGTGAAAGGCAAAGGGGAGAGTGGGTGTACAATTTGAAAATAGTTAAATTGGCTAGTTCCTGTGCAATTGTATACTTTTATAAGCATTTCTTTTAAGTAGTCATTTGGACATGTATTGGTTGATATTTTATTGGGCATTTTTCACTTTTAGCCCGCTGAAAAAGTATATAAAATTTATATAACTTTTACATATAACATATAGAATGTATATATATATACAAAAAATATACGTACATTTTTTCGGCTATTATTTTGAGAGCGGCTATATAGTGTCATTTTTCATATTTCTTGGTTTATCGTTGTGTTGAAATAATTGAAGTAACTAAATATTTTTAAGTCTTAAAAATTGCGGTTAAATGTATCTTTTTGAATAAGTTAAGCTTGAACCTACTGTAGTTTCGTCTTGCCATGATAAACTTTGCTTTCAGTTACAACCGTTTAGGAAGGAATGCTGATGAAGCTGATGCGGAGGAGATTATTAATATGGCTAACAAGGCCTCCTTAGCTGATCAACAGAAGCAGGTCCATGAGAATGTGCATTCTCAAGTCACAAGCTTTTGCAGGTATATGGATGACATATTACTCCTTGATCGTAAGGTCAAAGACAATCAGGCCACATCACCTACAGCAACAAGTTCTTCTCCTGATAGCAGTGGGCTTGGGGTTGCTGTTGGTCGGAATTCTCCACTACTAGTTGACACTGGTAAGAATCCCCTGGCATATTAATCTTAATTTTTCCATGCACTTACTGCGTTGTTGTGTTGCGGAACTTGTTTGGAATTTTGATTGGCACCCTACTTCAGTGTTTGCAACCATTGGATGTCCTGCTTCTTCTTTGTCATGACATTACTTTACCTTGCTTCATGCTGTCATTCAACTTATTTGGCTGTATATTTCCAGGATATATCTGGGTATATCGTTAATGCTACTACTTTTTCCGGTCATTCTTAAATTAAACATCATTAGCCTTCAACCATTGATGACAACATTTTTGCTATTGTGGTAGAAGCTGAAATATTACTCCTGCCTGTTGTCTCATGTGGCTGGTAATCACGGTGTTACTTGAGATTTCTGGTTTAGAAAATTACTGAATTATGTAGAATTTGATCAAGTATCTAGAAATTTTAATATGGATATGCACTTTTTTATACAAACCAAAGGAGGAACAGCTTTGTTAAATCTAGATTCATTAATAGGAGGTAATGCCTCAAAAGTAAAACTTTTCTTCTTCATTTATCTTTTCGGGAACTATTCAGTATGCTCTTCTTTATGCACATCTCCACATGTATTAGGTAGATCACATCTAACGCTCAGCTTAGAACATCTAGAATACGGCTACTGAGATCTGGACAGAAGTTGCTAAAGGAATGGACTAAATATTCCAGCTGAAATGTTACTTAAGCTGTTTCATTTCATTTGGGAGGGGCAAATTTTCATTATTATTTTTCCTTCGAATCATTTATTAAAAACATGATTCCTAATGAAGTTGGTGGACAGTTATAATGGTGTAAAACTGTAAGCTTTTGCAACATAGGCAATAACATAAATTCACAGATCATGAGACTCTATGGTGGTTTTGCATAAATTATATTTCAATCTGTTCTTTGCAGTGGCTTCATAGCTGCATCGCCCTGGATTTTGATTACTAATTAAAATTTCAGCACAGCTGTACCCGAAACCAACGCATTGCAGCGCACAGAGGTTTCACAGAGGTTAAAAGATCTTATAGGCTACACTCTCGAGGTCAAACCGTCTCAAATTCCACATGAGGATGCTGGGAAAGGTTTATTCTTACATGGTGAGGCCAATATTGGTTCTGTCATAGCATTTTATCCTGGAGTAGTTTACTCTCCAGCATATTACCGCTATATTCCTGGGTACCCCAGAATTGATGCCCAATATTCACATTTGATCACACGCTATGATGGGACTGCTATCAATGCACAGCCCTGGGGTAATGGTGGTGAATCTCGTGAAATATGGGATTGGACTCGTCATGCCGAACCTAAACACACTATGCAAGCTGATGCAAAAAGTTCCGACGGAGTTGAGAGGATGCTCAGCAAGCCATTGGCTGAAACACATGTTGGAGGTAACCGCGAAGTGTTGGAAAGGAGAAACCCTCTAGCCTTTGCCCATTTCGCCAACCACCCGGCGAAAGGCATGGTTCCTAATGTAATGGTATGCCCTTATGACTTTCCCCTCCCTGGGAAGGACATGAGACCCTATATACCTAATGTTTCATTTGGGAACGGTGAAGAAACAGACATGGGGAGATTAGGCAGCTTTAGGTTCAAACCGTGGAAGTCCAGTAGTATTGAATCAGAGATTCCTGTTCTGAAGACACTTGTTTTTGTTGCAACTAGAGCAATTTGCGATGAGGAGGTTCTGCTGAACTACAGACTGAGCAACTCAGAGCACATACCGTCGTGGTACATTCCAGTAGTAGAAGAAGAGGATTAAAGGTGGTGAAACTTAAGATCATTATGATGGATGCATATTGAATTCTCAAACATAGATAAACAAACCATAGCTCCGACCAAGACAGAATGAAGGCATTAATTTGGTGAGAGTATCTACATCCCCTTTCAGTTTTCATGCTTTTGAAAGCTTTAACTAGTACTAACATTTATAGCTGACAAAGGAATTTTGTCAAGAAATTGTGTTGCTGATTCCAGGTAGAGTTGAACTTTGCCGGATCACGACGAATGGTTATGTTTTCCCTTAGTTAGAGAATAAGGCAGGAGAAGGAATGTGTTTTAGTTGAAATTATGCACTTCTGACTGTGATAGTCAATAGCATGCTCTTTTTGTGCTTCATTATCCAATCAAGAGTCAGGACTCATTACTACTGGTGCCGAAATGGTTAAAAGAACACAGTTAACCACCCATATTATCCACTAAATATGTGTTGGATAATGAACATTTAAAAAACAAGTCAAATATGCATAAGAGCCATATTATCTATTTATAAAATGGATAACCAATTCATAACTAATGAGTTTAACTTTTACCTTTATAAAACCTCAAACTGGGGTTATTACTTGAGTTTGAGATACTACGAATTCTCCCAAAGGTGATCAGATTCAAGAAGTCATGGATAATATGGTTACCCATGTGGTTAACCCGTTTTTTTATCCGTATTAGATATGGGTCGGATCAGATAATTGATCCATTTTTCATTACTCGCTTTCAACTCGTCTCATATCTTACCTATCCCGCCTGTTTGCCACCCCTAGTCGGGACTTATAGCCCGTTTGGCCAAGCTGCAAAAATCAGCTTATTTTGAGAAGTGTTTTTTTTCAAAACTGCTTTTCTCAGAATTACTTTTGGTGAGAAACAGTTTGTATTTGGCTAATTAGTTTGAAAAACAATTCTGAGCAGCAATTAGTGTTTTGCCATGCATTAAAAAACTACTTCTAAGTGTATTTTTCTCAAAAGTGCTTCTCAAGAAAGAGCTTTTAGAGAGAAATTACTTTTTTCTGCTTCTCCTCAAAAACATTTTTTTTCTTCCAAAAACTTGGCCAAATACCTCAATTTTTGGCCAAAAGTGCTTTGGCAAAAAAAAAAAAAAATGCTTTTAGCAAAAAAAGAAGCATTTTTGGCGAAAAAAAACTTGGCCAAACATGCTATTATACTTTGAGACAATCGGTTGTGAACTTTCCTTGAAGCAAGACGTTTTATGTTCGTTTATTTGAAAGAGAAATGGTAGATTTGAAAATTTCTACTGCAAGAAAATACTACGTAGAAAATACTGGAGTGTTACATTTTCTTTTTCTTGTCGTAAATTTAATAATTTGTAAAACACAAATGAAGTCAACCTTTCTATTTATTTGTGTGCATTATTGTGATAGATCAAACACCTATTCTCTGAAAAATTAAATCTCTTTGCTAATCGTTATACATAATTTATGCCAACAGATGCAATAATGTTTCTCCTCTCATATGATTGATCGATTTTTCTTTTTCAAAAAACTTATTTTGAAATCTGTCTTTTGAGGACTTAGCATAAAATAATTTCTCATCAATTGGTGGCATCAAAAACCAAAGAACACAAAAATTAATTATTATTAAACAAGTCGTCACTGATTAAATATGGAATGCCAGGTGTAAGCATTATCAAAACAATGAGAGACCAGAATGGACCACAATTTCGTCCAAGTAATGTTAATTATTCCAGTAAGTACTAGTTTGCGAGTTCTATATTACAATTTATTGCATCTTCACCACAAATATGTCAATTATTATTCATAAACTCAAGAAGAAGGATTTAATTAATTAATTTGGAAGAGCACAAAAGTCAGACGTTGCGTCTACAATTGTTGGTATATACTATACCACTATCTTCTTGGTGAAAACCTGCCTAACTTAACGTCCAAATAATTAAACTCCTCTTTTGAAGTTTGACAGTGAAATAGTTACAACAACAACAACAACAACCCAGTATAATCCCACTTAGTGGAGTCTGGGGAGGGTAGTGTGTACGCAGACCTTACCCCTACCCTCTTGGGAAGACTCGAACTCACAACCTCTCGGTTGGAAGTGGAGGTTGCTTACCATCAGAGCAACCCCTCTTGTCTGACAGTGAAATAGTTAGAGTTATTTATATGTTAATTCACCCGGAAAATAAGGAAAAGAAAAATAAATAATGGTGAGTTTGATTAAAGTCTTCTTTGTTGTGTAAATCTGCATGTATGTTCGATCGAGTCAGAAAATTAATAATTTTACCTATATTCACCTGTATAAATAAATTTTTACATTATCAAATATCGATACAATTTAACTCATTGTAGTAGAAACCTTGCCTTGTATTTCAACATACTAAATCCACATATTATAGACTAATAACTTAGTATTTATGACTTGAAAATGATATTTTTCTACGTGGTAAGCGTATAAAAATTAAATCCATAAGAAAATAACTGCTACCAATGGAAAGTAAATACAAAAAGATAAGATCATCGGGATAGTGGATTGTGAGGACGACTACTGCAAAAAAAGTTAATTATAATGAGCATTTGTTTTCATTTTAATTAGCTGAAATTCTTTAATTCAAGTAGTAATAAATACAATATGGATATGTGGTCCTTCCCACTCATTGCTGATCAAACCATCATAATGGCCAAAAATGAAAACAAATAGTTTCCAGTACACATCACATAAATTTGTTTAGTTGATACTGCAATTCTTGCCTGGATTATCACTGATCAACCTCCAAGTAGAAGAATATATATATATATAAACACAAAATTCTAAGTTAGAAACAATAAGAATGGAGAATATTTTTTAAATGATCATATTCGAATATATATATCTAATATATTGAAGGTGGGCAAAATATTTTGATTATATGATGATTAGGTTAAACTAGGTACAATAATTCAAGGGAATTAATGTTCAGTTTCACTAAACTGACTGACCAAATGCAGCTTTCTTGTTTTCTCTGGTTCTTTCCAGCTTTCTCCTGCTAATTATATCACCCTTTCCAAACATCTGAGGTTCTTCTGAGATACTGGACAGCCCTGAAATATTGAAAAACAGAAAAATAGAGTAGTTCACATGAACCAGAAATAATTTATGTCAGTCACATACTCACATACATAATAAATTTGAAAAGCTGCAAAAATGGTTCCATTTTTAAAACACATTGGACGGTGAAAAAAATATACTTATATAATCATGTCATTTTATAAGGTAATTACCGGTAAATCTCTATGATAAACATTTAATAAGAAACCTAATAAAATAACGACCGACAGATTAAGTACACTAATAGTGTAAAAAACATTTACACTATTAGTGTATATAATAGTTATGCAGCATATAACAGTCCTTTGTGGTCTTTCCTTTCTCCAGTATCCGCGCATAGTGGGAACTTAGTTCACTGGGCTATCCTTAACTATTAGTATATAAAAGGGCAGTCCGTAGCACTAAGCTCATGTATGCGCGGGGTCCGAGGAAGGGCCGTATGTAGCCTTATCCTGCAGAAAAGCATTTCTGCAAGAGCCTGTTTGCACGGCTCGAATCCGTGACCTTGTGGTCACATGACATCAATTTTACCACTTACGCCAAGCTTCTCCTTCAAATGTATATAAATTAAATATGTGGCTGTATTTTTATAACTTCCCACAACATAAAATCTTGAAGAATACCTTCCATGAAACCCTTTCTTTGCAATAGAATTCCCGTGCCATGTTTCTGCTCCTTTTGGCTTATTTCATATGGTTGATTTGGTTTTTCACTGAGATCATGAACAAAAGCCTTCAATTGAGCATTTTTAAAGAGCCAAGTTGAATCCATCTGCTTATTGATCATTCTAACTGCATAATAAGGGATTCTCATATTTTTCTTCATTGAATCCATCTTAAAACAAGAGTTAACAAACATAATACAATCCATCAAACTCTCTTTAGCCAATCCTTTCATATCATATGCTTGTGATCTTCTCCAAAGACTTTTGGAATGAGAATTAGTTGGAGATGAAATAGAAAGAGCTTTTGTTGTATCACTTATAGCATCATCAACCTCTCCTAACAAATATTTGCATTGTGCTCTATTGCTATAAAGCACAACTCTTTCTTTTCTAAATCTTATTGGACATAACTCCAATGCCTCATTATATTTCATTAGTGCTTCTTCAATTTTTCCTAACCAAAAACTCTGGTTCCCTTGCTGCTTCATTAGACTTACCATTACCCTTTTCTCTTCAAGTTTCTCATCACTCATATTTTGCTCCATTTTCTTCCTATCTACCTTCAAATCCCATACTTCTTCAAGAATTTGTTGAACACCAATATTCTTGATTTTTACCTTTCTTTGTTTGTAATCTGCAAGAAGAGCTCTTGTGATTGTATTACCAACATTTGATTTCCCTCCAAGGGTCTTAAGTTCAACCAAATCAACAAGACACATGGAAGCCAGTTCAAGTACTTTGTACCTTGTACCTGTTGAGACATAATATTAGTAAATAATTAAAAGCGCACTTTAATTTCTCTAATATATTATGCATTTAGATGATCGTGGTGTGCATGTTGAACATAACACAACTAAATAGTGAAACGTGTGCTCTCTTTAACCGCGTTTAGATGAGGTGGTTACATAGTTCAACAGTACCTGAATCGGCGAGAAGCAGTAGTAGGCAATCTATTCCCATATATTGCCAATCATCTGAAGATCTTGAAAGATTACAAAGATTCTTGACTACATTCTTTGATTCTGCTATATATCTTCTTCCATCTTTGTTATAACACAAAACTCTAATTAATCCAACCCCTCCTGGTGAAGTATCATTAGCCAATCCACCCCACATTTCACTCAAGTCCTCGAGAAATTTTTTCTCACAAATGAGATTTAAGCACCTCTCTTTAATTGCGAAGCAATTTATAAGATGCAAACTCCAACATTGAAGCTGACTAGCCCATTCCTCAGCTTTCCTATTTTCCATTTCAAGACCTCCAACTCCTCTAGTCAACAAATCACAATGATATTTTAACCTCATACTTGAATCTTTCACTCCAACAAACTCTTTGTACACAACTTCAAGACATGTGGAAGCTAATTTCATGGCCAACTTAACAATTTCTTCCTCATAAATTGCCACATCTTTGAAAGTTTTTTCATAGCTAGCTAAATGACCAAGTGCTCTAACAGCTACCCTTTGTTCAACCCAAGTCATATTTCCCTTCAAAAGCTCTAACAATGGTATTAGGACACCTGAATCAACTGCTTTAATAGCAAACTCAACATTGTTCATAGTATAAGAACCAATAATATGAGCTGCATAATAGGGAATATAAATGTTCTGATTTTGATTAAGCCAAGATTTGTAAGTGATACCTTTATTGATTAGGCTTTCCATGCATTGAAAAATACCGAGGGATGGAAGCTCTTTGTCATTAGGTTGTGACATAGCCATGGTCCAAAGGCCACTTAATACTAGCACAAGTTCTTGATTTTCTATCAAAGGCAGGGTTTTTAAGTAGTTCTTGATTCCATTGCTCCTAATTGGTGAGTTTGGTTCCTTAATAATGCAAAAGAAACAACCTCTAGGGTTATTGCAGCATTTCTCATTTACACTAGGCATGGTGTTTGGCACTTTGTCTTTTTTCTTGAGAGAATTCATGGAAACTCTAGGGTTTTCTAGTGTGTGTGCGCGAGTGTTATGGTTCAGGGTTTTACGTGTAGAACTATGCAAATTAGTTCAAATTAAGGATTATAGTAGCTAAGTTGTGGCCTTTTGGAAGTGGAAACATTCAGCCGGTGCATCAGAAGGTTTTATATTAATAATAATGCAGTCACTTGTAGTACATAGTAACTTTACTTTTATTTTATTCGTTAGGATGATACGAGTTGAGCTTAAATAAAAAGTGTTGATTCATATAGCCGTGCGATCTCATATTCAAAATCACCTAACGGAGTTATTGTAACTTACGAAATTTTATTCCGACCCCCGAATCAAAATCTCACATACCATTCGGAATTCGCCAAAATCCAACTTTAGCCAATTCAAGCATAAATCTACACCGGACCTCCGAATTCAATTCCGGTTGTTCTCCTAAGTCATATATCATCCCTCGAAACTAGTCGAATCATAAATTTCCTATCCTTAAATATTTTCCTAGTCAACCCATTTTGAGCATTTAACCTTATTCTTTGGCAATCATATTACAAGCTTAAATCCTTTGTTCTTAATTGATCTAGCTTTTGACACCCTACATCCCTAAGTACTTTGAAAGTAACTTGTTTGCGATTGATGTATTATTATTATTATTATTATTATTAATAATAATAATGTTGTTGTTGTTGTTGTTAAGGTAACCTGTAATAGGGTTTCAGGTGCATGTATGCTTCTTCTTCATTTTCATTTTTGTTTTCAATTTTAAGACTATAAATATTGTATACTGACCGAAATAATCCGTTAAATTGTATTGATAGTTGAAAATTTATTTGCATCGTATATAACTTAAAATATCTACTTTAATATATCCGTCAAATTAAAGTTTCATTTCAAGTATATTCATTTTTAATTAATCAACTTATAAAAGACTATTGGGTTTTGCTTAGCTTATTTTATTTCAATTTTTGTTACTCAGTATAAGCGTTTAAGGTACGGAATTATTTTTGAATTAGCAGATAATAATTGAAAAAAAGTCTTTTTCCATTTGAAGTGCATCGTGCTGCCGTTAGCAAAGTTGGATCGTACATAATTTTCAATATTATTTTAGCTTGTGTTTTGTTTTACGTTTCTCCTGTTAGGTATGATAAAAGTTTTTTTGTCTTATGCGTAAAATAAATGGGGATACGTGCAAAGCTTGAAACTTAATCTTCTATATATATTCGCTTAAAATATTAAAACAAGAAAACAGTAATCTGCATCATTGTGGCAGGAATTGGGTATCTAATATTGTGAATCTTGTCCATTACAATTTGGTTTATATATTTTGCTAGTTGCTGAATTTATACTCTGATATAAGATTCTTGTCACTGTCTTCAGGTATCATTTAATTTGGTAGTTTGCAGTAAAATATTGTTGACGAGAATGAGGAAATAAATCTCATGACCCATTCAACCTGATTCAGCAACATCGCAATGAGCCAAAAAACACTACTACATTTGTGAAAAGATAAAAGTATAGCCAAGTTTCACAGTTCCACAAGATAATCTAATCTTTTACCAGCTTCTTTTTTAAGCATTGTCATATTATGGACTACAAAATTCATAGAAAATATTTGTTTTAAGCTACTAGTATTCCACATGTCACCAGTTCAAATCATGAAATTTGCCACTAATATATTGCCTCATATTTTATATTTGTTTTGTGAATTTGGGATGTTAAATATGTTGATTTATATTAATTTGATGTGTTTTTATGTGTAGGAATGATTCGGGAGCAATTGAGGGGCGAAACGCGCGAGATTTGATCCAAAATGAACGAAACCAGGCAATGTGCCCTACTTGTGGCGCCAAAAACAGTAGTTCAAAATTGTAGGGTGCCGTGGAGGGCGCCTGGCTGGGCGCCGGTGACGCGGATTTTGTCTTATTTTGCCCGTGACACGGTTATTTCGTTCATACACCTACCCAACTCGTATAAAAGCAAGACTAAACATATTTTTTGAGGGGAGGACACCACTTTGGTGATATCTAACCTACTTTGAAGGGGAATTCACGCGGAGGAACACACACCACTCTTCGAGTATGCTTCTAACTAGTTTTTCTTCTCTTTTCTTCCTATTATTAGTTCTAGACTAGAGTTTTGGGTGCTATATGTACGTTGTAATTTGAAGCTTGAATTATATTCTATGTAACAACACTTCATTATAATGACTAGAAAAATTATCAAATTATTATAAAGGAGTTTGACCTGTTTTGTATAAAGTTCTAATGATACAGCGGAGATTTAAAGTTGGGGGAAACTTCCAACGATTATAAATCTTTTAAAGATATTCTTATAAACAAAATTTAGAGGAATATGAATTCCTATATATCCGTAGTGAGACTGTGGTCCCTCTCAATTTAATTTGAACACTTGATAACAAAAGGAATCAAGTACAGAAGGGGAATGTCTCAAGAAAATGCGGCTGCTAATATTAATAGATGAATTAGAACAAAAAGCTGGTAATTAAGCAATCTTGGTTATATTAATTTGTATAAACAATTAGGATTTGCCTACTAAACCAGTATCACTCGTGCCATTTTATCATGATGATTTAGTAGTAACACATAGTTCGGAGGAGGACATCTGTTTCCTTGGGAATCATAAATTAGACTTTCTTAATCTATATGAATGATAATAATTAGGCGTGAATTATCGGTGCTTTAATTTTAACCCTAAACTCGTGATAAAGGAGCCTCATCTATGTAATCTATTTAATTGGGACGTTATCTATTTAGAACAAGCTTTAACAATTATCTATCGTTTTTATGACTTCCCGTAATTTGATTTCTTGCGTTTTCAACTTCAAATGTGTTTGTTTTCATGAGTTTATTTTTTATTAGCGGTGAGTAAGTTTGTTTGATTTCTTTTGCGCATTAATTGGTCACTAATTATGTTATAACTCAGTTCCACTTCTTAGATCATTTTAGCAAATTTTGATCTACAATTTTATAATCCTCCCCTGGCTTGGGATATGGCTACAGCAACGGGAAGCAACCCTGCCTAAGTTAAGGTGGTGTACATGCTCATGAACTAAGTCAAAGTCTCTTAAAGGCTCGAGTAGTACTCGCAGGCAGTGGTAGATGTTCCAGGTGCTTGGGCTCCGGCTGAATCTGCTGGTGGCACCTCGGCGGCAGCTCGCGCAGGTGCTCTAGATTCACCGCGTGTGCGTCCTCGACCTCTACCCTGGCCCCAACCTCTAACGGCTGCAGTAGGGGACGCGGGTGCCTGGTCATCTCGTGTAGCACGTGTCCTCACCATCTGTGAGAGAATAGCAGACAGAGTGGGTAATGCCCTCCTCAAACATTCGGATATCATTAGGGTCCAAGTCAGACTCATGACTCATATCCGTCAACCATCACGTTCTTTCCCCTATCTGCTACCGACTGTATGGCATGACCTGCTGAGGGTTACGAGGGCGGACTCGAGGTTACGATGGCAGCATCAAGGGCTCGATTCTCTACCTCAATAGTAGGGACTTCCGACTAGGTCGCTATAACAGCAGCATTTCCGTGGCTTGAACTAGTGGGGGTAACTCCGACAAATTGCTCCCCCTCAATGGCAGGTGCCACGATAACACATCCTTCTGAACCCACCCGGGGAGAATCCAAGTTGATCACCATTGGAAAATCCGCCGCGAATGCTACTCCATCTCTTTGACGTCCCTTCTTCCTCCCCGGTCGATGGCGAGTCGGTCTGAAGATGGACGGACCTAGATGGCTCCTCGTCCTAAGATATAGGCCGGGTTAGAGAGGCTACAACCGATGATTCTACTGATGCTTCCCTCGATGAAGGACGGGGTGTAGGCACTGCATTAAGTCGAGCGGCCATAGCTGACCGACGGAAAGCTAGTTGGGGAGCTTTGACTCGACGAACTCTGCCTGGTCACGACAAACAAACATTCAATCAGGAAGATTAAAACAAAAGAACGGAAGGGAAATAAGTTTGCTGCCTCACCTGTCAAGGGATTACATCCATATCTCTCCCAAAACTATGACCACCTGCGAACTCTTATAGTATGGAGAAGCACGGCCTTGACCCATTCTCGGATCCCCTCCAAAGGAGGCAGGGACACCTTCTCAGCTACAACATTGAGATAGATCAACAATTACCAACCGAAGATGTAAAGAAGATCAAAGCAGATCATTCTACTAGTCAAGGGCGAGGACTTACATGCAAAGTTCCACACTTTCGGGAATCCGGTCGGATCGGCCAAAAGATGTTTTGTCCGAATATAGAAACAATTGTCGAAAAAATGACGGTTGGTCCGGTCATCCATCTTGATCACCAACCCTCTCGACCCACGGGGACACACATGAATCATGGTGCCGTGAATCTTCTGAGGAACAAAGAGGCTAAGCGCATGCCTCAGAGTGACATCCATACCGGCCAACTCCACGTACTTGATGAAGATAAGAAACACATTGTATAGATAAGGGAAAAGTTGGGCAGGGCACACCTCATAGTAGCGGCAGAAGTCGACCACTAGCATAGGGAGTGGGAGTGTGTATCCCACGAGAAAGGGATAAGCATAAAACGAACAAAACCCACGACTGTCAATCTGGACCCTGTCCTCCGTCTTCGTAGGCACGATCTCGACGTAACTAGGAATGCCCCATCGTCCCCTTAAGTCTGCTATCCTAACTTCCCCCATTAGAGGAGGGATATTCACCTACTCTACGCCACCATCTGCGCTGAAGTCCGCCACTGCCTTCCTCGGACGAGAAAGAATTTATTCCACCGAAGGAACTCATTCGCATTCCATCAGCTCCAAGTCCTAGGTTGTCGGAGCGGGATCCTCGACTGCCAGAGAAATAGCCGGAAGATTATCACGGGAAGAAGTTCCTGCCATTTTTTGACCCACAAACGAAATGAGGAAGAACTTTGCGTGAGAATTAAGAAAATCGAAGATTATCGCGAGCAAGGGAGTAGGGAAAAGCTCAAGTTAGCAAAAAGGAAGGTATCCCAGAAATTCTCTAAAAAATGGGCGATAAATGCATGAAAAGCAAGTGACAAATCCTTTCAATTTAAAAGAAATAAATTCTCCTAGTACAAAATCCAATAGTAGCCATTAAAACCTGACCGGACACGAAACGATTTAATTTCCCAGAAACGTGCGCCATTATGACTGTCCACACGAAGCAACACTTTGTTTGCCTCCGACATTAGTCTCGAAACCGTCATGACGATACAAGAACACCGAAAAGATGCCCCCCGGACAATTTTGGAATTCTTAACGCAAGTAAGGAATAAAAAGCGAGTGTAACCCCTCCCGATTATGTCACACGTGATCCGTCCGTCGAAGTCGGCAAGGCACGACCCCGACGAACGAAACGACTAACTGTATCAGTAAAAATATGACCACGCGGTCACGACGGCAACAGCCCCGTCCAAATCATTTCATGAAAAGAGAACAACAACTCTGACTCTTTTTTATTCTTTCTAAGACAAGCAACAGGGCTACCGTCCCTCCACGACAAAGGAACGCCCCCTCGATTCAGCTATGATGAATCGTATAAGCTCGTGGAGCTTTCGACTATAAATGTGAGGGAAGAGAACCTTGAAAAGGGGATCTTTTCTTTTCTTCTTCTTCTTCTCCACTATTGAGAACCCGAAAAGGGGATAGGTATACTCCATGAATAGAACCTCGAACCTATAGGCAAGGAAAATTCGCTTTTTGGTTACCGATGAGTGGGGTAATATGATTGTAATTTCCTGAACCTCTTCTAGGAGAAGCATGCCAAGTTTCTATAATCAATGAAGCTCTAAATATACCATTCTCGGCCCCGCATTTCTATGTTTCGATTTCGTCTTCTAATCCGGTATTAATTATGATTGGCTATGACTTACCCCTGATTTCTTATGATTGATTTGCTCGGAAAGTATTCGTTAACTTTTGAGTCAAACAAATATATACATATGTTACTCCCTCCTGTCTAAAATAAGTAATTTTTTGGGTATTTTCATACCAATTAAGAAATTCATCTTTTAGCATTAATTAGCAATAAAAGTGACCATATTAACCTTTACTATCTCACATAAACACTCCTAACACATATTTCAACACTATTTACTCCATGGACAATGTAGGAAAAAAATAATTCATTCATTCTTGAAATTTGAAAATCATTTACTTTGAACTATAAGAAAATACAAAAAAAAAGCACTTATTTTGGACCGGAGGAAATATATAATAAGCTGGTGTAACCCGATGAGTAAGTATTTTTTCGAGTTCCAAACCTACTTAAAACTCTCTCCTCGTTTCCTATATTTCAGGGTTCCAAGTGTCCAACCCCCGCTTTAATGTATAAAAGCTGCATTGCCTAGCAAATCTTAAGTTCACAGCAGGCTGCAGCCCCACAGTTATCAGCATATATACATTACTACAGCCTGCCGAGTCGTGCAGAAAGTGAAGTCCTATTCATTCACCTTTACTCTTTTTCCTTTTGGAATAAAGAATAACATGTGTCTTGTTCAACGTTTACCGCTGCCGAAAAAAGAAAAAGAGGTGGTCAGATGTCGGGTGAATCTACCGAACTAAATACTCTCTCCGATTTAAAATAAGTGATTTTTTTGGATATTTTTATACATATTAAGATTACCTTTTACCATTAATTAACAATAGAATTGACCATTTTAATCTTACTATCTCACATAAACACTCCTAACACATATTCCAACACTATGTAAAAATAACATGATTAAGTCATTCTTGAAATCTGAAAAGTTCACTTATTTTAGACCACAAAAAAAAGGCGAAAAAATCACTTATTTTGAACCGGAGGGAGTATTGAGTTCACGTTCAATGTCATAAATAAGTAGTCTGAGTATTGAGTTCACGTTCAATGTCATAAATAAGTAGTCTATGCAGCTATACTCTATGCCACTACATCCACTGGTCTAAATAAGTAGGAATTTGAGGCCAAATATTTGCTCATTGTCACAAAAAACAAGCTTAAATAGTTCAAATATCGTGAATAATTTGTTAAAATAAAATGGTATAAATATATCCTAATTGACTAGCAAGCTTTCACTTTCAGATTCTAATGCTAAGTATATATATAGAAAAGGATTATTCTAATGCTAATTATTTAAGGAAAAATTGGCCTTAATGAATGATGGTGATTGCGCATACGTGTGACTTGTGAGCCTGTGTTCCAATTTCAATGCATTACTGGGCGCCATTTGCATTCAAGTATTGCAATCATCATATCTAGAAAGACACTGTATTCATCCTTTCTATTGTCAAGATTCTCAACACAGAACAGAAGCAAAAGGCAAAATAGAAAATTACTAGATTTTATTTGCAGCTAAAATGCAAAAAAAAAAATCCAGCAGCAAGCGTGCCCCCTTACCATAATCACTCATAATTATGCCTTGTTCACGAACAACCCTACTGCAAAATTATAAATTGCCCATACTTTTCTTAGCAGCACTAATCATCACTATCCAAAAGAACAAGAATTGAGTTTCAGACCTTAAGCGTGGGCCAGCGACAAACAACATGTACCTTTTTACATTCGCATGCTATTGGATACTGTTTTTCAACAGCCTATGATACATGATATGGAGTTACTATAATTCAAAGTCTTCACAGAAGGAACTAAAATGAAAAAGGAAAAAACCTACATTATTAGCCAGAAATGCAGATTGATAGAGTTGATTCCACAAAGGGAATCTTAATTGAAACAAGAAGATATCCTATGAATATTTACAGATTGAGATAAGACTTTGTATAAAACCTCAAAATTCCTCAATCATCTGACCCCTAGCTTTACTACTTTACCTGGTTCTGTCAGCCTATTTATACCAACAAGACCTAAACTCTTACGAAATTAGTGGAAGATCTAATAATTCATCTTCAATACAATGTTATTGACATTGCCGTCACGTGATTTATCCAGAGCAGCAACCTTAGCTCGGTAAGCTGCAGCAGCAGCGGCAGCCACATTAGACTTTACCCGTTCTCCCTGAGAAAGCTCACACGCTTCGCCAATTGAACTGAATCTTAGCTCGGCTGGAGGAATAAAACACTCTTCTGATAGGCCCGGAACATTGAATGCCACTTCTTCAATAGTCCAGGCTTCTTCCATCCTGGTCTTGGTGTGACTCATAGCTGTTTCACCAAATCGGAAAAGAGTTACAACAGATCGCCCCGAGTGAGCAATCATGATCCCCTCAACAGGCCTGTAATCTTCAAGGAATGAATTGATTGTCGTCTCCCAGTAAACAGCATCGCCCCCATTTGTTTGGATTCGGGTCAAATGTGAGTCTTCCAAGTGTACAAGAAGTCCTGTTCTCTGGCTAAAATAGCCAAATAAGACATGCCTAATGATCTCTGCTGGTCCTTCGCTCCTGGCTTTCAATGTATGTGGATCGGCACAAAGTTTAAGAATAAAGCAATCCTCACCATTGACCTTCTTTTCTCCCGTGCATTTTGCACTAGCAAACATGTTTGCAGTAGTTCTTGGATCAAGTCCCTACAAGTCCAGTTAGGGACAGGGGTCATTTACTAAAGTAAAGGGGCCACAAAATACCGTAATGAAGTTGTTAATCCAAAATGTACCTGAAGTGCACGCCGCAATGGTCTAACTGGTCCTTTTGCAGCATGTGCACCGAGCCAAGGGGTATGCCTCCACACAAGTTTCCCATTGCAACCAGCATGAACCTTACTGCTACCAAGCGCAAGCTCCACATACCACATGTCCGGGTTCATTTGCCAGAGAACAAATCCTCCAGACTCAGCAGTCTTAGTCGAATTCCTGCTCTTTATTACCTTCGTAGCCGTCTCAATATCTGATGCCAACATCCTCACCTTTCCCATCGCATAAGCATTATAAATCGTGTTTTGAAGTTTCTGTCCTCCAGAGGCTGCAGTATACTGCTGCAATATATACTGAGCGGACGAAGTCTCCTGCAAATTAAAAATAACACACACTTCAATTAACTAAGCCTAATACCAAAATAAATTCATAGTCATACATAGTGGCGGAGCCAGAACCTTCATGAAGGGTGTTCAAAAAAAAATTTGTAGCTAGTAGGAATTGAACTCATGACCTTATTGTAAATTTTGAACACCCTTGACCACTACACTACACTTTTGGATAGTGTTAAGGGTGTTCAAAACTTAATATATAGAGGTAAAAAACAGATTTTACCTTATATATATAGTGTAATTTTTGGCGAAGGGTGTTCGGATGAACACCCTTGCGCCCCCCTAAGTCCGCCCCTGGTCATACATATATAATCAATTTGCAAAAAGATGAGAACTAAAAGCAACGGCAGAATTCAAACAAGGACCACCATCACGATACTATGCCCAATTATCCTCACATTGCATTAAATGAAGAGACTGATAGTCCACCAACTAAGGTAAGGGGCTATATCCAGATAGTCACTCCAGCCCTCAAAAACACATAAATGAAAATTTCAAAAAAAAGAAAGAAAAGAAGAAAGAACTCAATGGAGTCCATTCTTGTTTTTGGACTCAATGGGGATGTAGCAAAATGTAGCTAATAAAAATATTAACTCCTCTATCTAAAAATTTATGTTCACATACAGACTTGCCAACAAAAATGCCACAATCAATTTCTCCATCATGCATTCAAAGAGAGGCCAAAACAGCTATAATTGGTAAAAATACAAAATGACAGGATAGCATAAACCAAATGTCTCAGTTTCATACAGTTATTAATTCAATGAAGTCCAAAAAATTACTTAATTTAGAAAAAACCTGAAAACAACAATTTGTTGGAATTGAACCATTTTACAACATATACCTTAACACTGACAACCACCTTTTTTGTCATATCTCACCCACAACACAAAAATAAGAAACAAAAACATTATTATTTAACAGCCAAAATTTGTAACAGCATAATAAAAGAATATATTACAAAAAAAAATAAAAATTAAAACTTTTGAAATTTGTGGTCTTAATTGCTACAAAACTTTTAAATGTTTAGCTATAAAAATTTATCTTAAAAGTGAAAGTGTAAAATTAATTGTTACCAAATGCAGAAATGTGTAAGAATGAACTACTAACAAGGAAATAGTGAGCAAAAGATACTAACAATGGGAGTGTCTTTGATGCTGAGATGAGGCAAAGGGTCATTGTTGCTAACATGCACCGGGGCAAGCGGCGCACCCAAGACACCAAGAAGCAACCTCAGATCCGACCGTTGTAAACCCGACCCGGAAGTTGAAACAGAAGGCGCCCGACATAGTTGACCTTTCATCCACCACCTCTCAGACTTGGAGTCCCCAACCTCCGACCCGTTCGGATCCGGACCTTCCATCAACGGCGACAATGTCTCAACACATGGCCTCAGACTACCCGATCTTGAAATGTACACTTCCGGTGGTTGCGCGTGACCTCCTTTCCGTCTTCGGAGTAGACCCGAACCCGAAGGTGATGGGCTTCTTCCTCTGGACTTACCCGGTGATAATCCCCTAACAACTTCATCTTTCAGTGCTGAGAAAAACCCTTGTTTCTTCTCCATTTTGTGCTCCAAAACCCCACTGAGAAGTGAGTAGAAAAGACTCAAATAAGGAGCCTAAGAGGGGAGAGTATGTAGATGCAGCAGAAATGCAGAGAAGGTGTTTGCTAGTTGGTCTCACTGAAAAAGGCAACTAAAGAGAGCAGAAGAATACAAAGGGTGGGTGGGGGAGGGGTTGAGGAGGGGTAGGGGAGGGGTATGCCGTTATGAAGCAGCAAAACATTTCCATGCTTTTGCGTTTATATAAGCGTATAATATGTAAAGTTTTGAACCTCTAGGGGCACTCCTAATCTACTCATCATTCCCTAGATTTATTACACCAATACATTTTATAATGACACATTTAACCTAGGATCTAATGTTTTATTTTTCCTTATTAAAATGATTAATTGAGTTAGGAAAAAAGATTGTGAAATTCGAAATGCATACGAAGATTGTGTTTACTAGTGTTATTAAATTTTTATCCTAATCTATTCTAGTCGTGACTGAATGACATGCATTACACTAAAGATACAACTAACAATGGTTTCAGCAATTTCTTACCAGTGAGTTGTGGAGAGGCAATGACAAAGTCATACTCCCTTGTAAGAAAATTATACTATATACTAGTTAGATATCCCTTGATTTTTCGGTATACATAATTTTTTATATTTTGACAAACCTTAGTGTTTGACTCAATATATTAATGAATATTTATGAATTCAAAACAATCAATGTAAATGAAGGGCCAATCATAGCAAGTCGTAACACATCCAAAATTTTACAAGGGAAAAGATAATGAAAATACTTGTGTTAGTAACAGAGAGTATCAGTGATCTTTATTCATGATAATAAAGTAGTCTGCCTCTCCATGAAGAGATTCAGAGCTTTACAATCATGTTTCATTCGATCTACCCTCCTTCTATTTTTTTGTCTTGGGTTCTCACTCTGTGTTTTACTCTATTTTTTTAGAGTCCCCATGGGGAGAGAGTGGAACCTCTTTTCCTAGCTCCTCCTTTGATATTTACAAGTATTGCTGTATGAGTTGACCTTTTGGGGTCGGGCACACGTTAGGAGGTTATTTTGGACATATCTGATGAGTCCTGACCTCAATAGTCGTTCTAGGTGGATACGGAAAGCTCCCTTAATCAGAAGTGATCATGGCACCTTTTACGCTTACATTAGTCAAAAGGAACGATTAGTTTTGTTGATTATCGTAAAATCGAATTATGACTCATACACTCCTTCGCAAGAAAATTATACTATATACTAGTTAGATATCCTTATTGTTTTATATATATTTATCATATGTTGACTCCCTTAGATTTTTTGGTATACATAATTTTTTGTATTTTGACAACCCTTAGTAAAAATTCGAATTCGCAACTATGGAAAAGGTAAATATAGCCTTATCCTGAACCTAGAAGGACATAGATGCTATTTCCGATAAAATGGAAAAAAATTGCTTACATTTTTAACTAGTAAGTTTATAGACTAAACTCAATGAAACCCACTAAAGTGAAAATATTGATATACAAATTCCTTCTAATTTAGTACTAGTAGTAAAACATGAGGTACTATCACCAAAAGTTATAATGAAGTAGTAACAAACGTTAATCTTTTAACTCAAGATTTCAAATTTAAAATTAAGAATGAAATCATCATTAATTAGAAGCGCTCTGAGTTCACATTAGTAGACGAAAAAACAAATATGAGGGTAAAAATGTCATTTAAGAAAGGTGTATTGGGTGGGGTGAAGTGTCAGTAGCCAGGTAGGTGTACACACAGAGACGTATGAAGGAGGAGAAGCACAGTATTAAGCTCCCAAATACTGTATAGAAGAAATGAGTGAAAGTTTGTTATTTTAGGCGCCTTCTTCTTTTGTCCTTTTTCACCTTACGCTTTCATTGGCTGGGTTGGGTAAAGTAAAAATACTCGTTTTATCACTTTTCCTTTTTTATCTTTGCTTTTTCTTTATTTTTGGTTGTATTTAAGCATATAAATCTGGAAAAATCTGAACTTTCAATCAAATGGTAAATCTTTAATAATGATGTTAGTAAATTGAAGAGTTTTTTTTTTATCTTTTGTAACAAACTGGAAAAATCAATTTGGTTGTATTTAAGTATGATCTTTTGGCCGGAAACAGCCTCTCTACCCTTTTGGGTAGGGGTAAGGCCTGTGTACGTATTACCCTCCCCAGACCCCACTTTGTGGGAACATACTGGGTAGTTGTTGTTGTAAGTATGATCTTTTGCAAAATCTTTTAACATTTTTAGTCTGTTTGGTAGTACTTGGGCTGTTTGGTATAAAAAAAATGGGGGATTGTAAATTACAAAAAAAATAATGATATTAGCAAATTGAAGATTTTTTTATGAAATGTTTGAATAATAAAATTAATGATAATGTCAAAGAGTTGTAATTGGTAATAATAAAATAAGTAAGTAATTAAAATAATTGTAAGGAATGTAACTTCTGACCACAATTGAGTAAACTCGTTTTTTATTTTTATTTTAATGTAAAATGTGTCTTTAGAAAATACATTATGGTAAATGGTAATAAAACACTAAATAACTTTCTAGCAAAAAATATTTCTTGTAAAATGACTTCCTATCATAAGGGCGGATCTAATATTATCGTATCAGATTCAGCCGAATTCAACACCTTACGCATAATGCATAAATTTGTGAGTAAAACTATTAAAATTTATTTTATGAAATTCTCTAAAATATTTTCATACCCAACATAAAAGTACTACTATTAAACAAGGGCGTGTGGGAAATGAATTTGCAGGGTAAAGGAAGGATGAAGGTAGAGCAGCTGATAAGTTATAATCGTGAACCGAAATGACAGTGAAACGGCTGCTTCTATTTTTTCATTTTTCCATCCGTTGTTCGATAACCGTATTGAAGCCCAACTATAATTGGATTCGCGATGCGTAGGGCCTCATTCGGGAAAAGCGCTCCCTACCAAGAATTTATATACCTAGTAACCTAGGGCTCGAATGTGAGACTTCTGGTTAAGGGAGGAGCAGTCACATCCGCTGAATCACATCCTTTGGTTCTACATACATCCACATGAAACGGTCAAATATTTATCTTTGAGTATAATTTCAATTTGCAGGTACAGTTAAATCTCTATAACAATCTCATTTGTTTCGGTTATTTTTGAATGTTACAGCGAATTACTATTATAGAATATATATAATAAAATGGGTTCCAAAAGAATTTGAATTTTATAGAGAAATATTTTTATATAAAGATGTAGTTAGAGGGTCTGATTGTATATACCTTTATGACTAACAAATCTAAAATTTTGATTCATGAGTAAAAGCAAATAACAGGGATAATTGGTGAGAGTTGCTTCAAGTTTAATTGATTTTAAAAAAAAACGTATAAGTTGAGAAATTGATGTAAAGGCTGAAATGATGCTGACAAAATCAACAAGATTTTTAGGTATTTGTAGGAAAAAGGAGAGCTTAGAAGCTAAGTACTCTATTTTCATGGATGTCGTCCTCACTCATCAAAAACATTACTCTTATTTCCTCCGTCCCAATTTAATTTTGATTTGACATCAGAAACTTTATAATTTGTAATTTAAAATAAGCCTTAGACATGTAGCCACAAATCATCTCATTTATGATAAAATAAAAATTTGATGTTAAAGTGTTTATAAAAAATGTGACTTTTTTTTGGGACAAACTAAAAAGAAAAAAGTAACAGATAAATTGAGACAAGAGAAGTATTAATTATGTTAACCAAAGCTTATACTCTCTCCGGCCCATTGTAAGTGATACTCTCTCCGGTCTAAGATAAGTGATTTTTTAGATGTTTTCGCATAAATTAAGAAATCTACTTTCTAACATTAATTAGTTCTATAATTGACCATATTAACCTTTACTATCTCACATAAACACCCCTGACACATATTCTAATACTATTTACTCCAAGGACAATATAGGAAAAAATAATTAATTCATTCTTGAAATTTAAAAAAATATTTATTTTGGACCACAAGAAAAATGCCAAAATAGTACTTATTTTGGACCGGATAGAGTAATATATCTTTGGCACACCCACTAAGAAAATACGAACTCCTTGAGAAAAAAGTTGTATTCGCTTAATTAACCTCAATTAATTATTACCTTAACATTGGAATATGTAAATAAGGGCAAATTTTAGTAAACAAAATTAATTCCTTCTTGATTATGTAAATGGACACTTATTTGACCAAAATAAAAAAGTAAAATGATCACTTATTATGGATTAGAGGAAGTAACTATCTTATATCTGGAGTTAATTTGATATTAAGTTATTTTAGTTATAAATAAAATACCTAGTTAAAAATATATTATATAGTATATAATATAGAATGTATTATATAAATATGAAGATTTATATAATATCAAAGGCATAATAAATTTTTCAAATAAAAATATTATAAAATCTGGCAAATATAACTTTTGTGATAACTAGAGCAAAATAAATGATTTTTATATAATAAAAAAGAATAATAACTATAATAAACAAAAATAAAATAATTTTTACGTAACAAAAAAAAAAGAAAAATAACTTTGACAAACATAAAAATCAAATGGTCATACTTATATCACTCTAGTACAACACAAATCGTCCGTATACCCACGTAGCAACTATCTTATTTGTTTCCCATTTGGGTGACTTTTGTTAAGATATATATCTACCAACTTTGTTTATATACATTGTTTGCGAATTTGCAATAGGAATCAAAGTTAGATAGTTTTATTCAAAAATCTTTGCGCCCATCGCGCCGTGGTGCCTACTTTTTGTCGTCCTCTCAGAATCGCAGGATGCTATACTAATATAATTAGCGGATTCAATATTTAAAATTCTATGGGTTCAAACCTATTATATTTTTAAAGTTATGAGTTTATATTTATTATTTTTATAATTTTAATAAATTTTTATATATAAATTTTTACTCCGCATTAAAAATTATGGGTTCAGTTGAACCCGTGGACAGTAGACTACATCCACTTCTGAATATGATATAATCATATAATACTTCACATATTCTTTTTAATTTTCACCACAATGTATTTCAAATAAAATTTACCAACTCCAATGAATTTCTTTTACTTTCTTTTCCAAATTACCAAAGAAACTCTACATAGTGTAAACATTTACCTGAACATTTAAGCAGTTTAACTTTGTAAGTACGTTTCATATTCTCATCGAGTAAAGTATAATAATGACGTTTTTTTCCTTTTGATATGTCTTTAACATTAAATATTCAAGTTTATTGGCTCAATTAATTTGGATTTATACGGGATAGGTTCACTAAAAAATATAATTCGCTAAATTATACTTGAATTTAATTAAGACTTAATTTAGGCTGAGTAATATCAAGCATTGTGGTCAATGCGCATGCAGTCACGATTCAAATTGATGGCACTTATTGTCGCTCCAATAGACCTTAAGAATTTGTCTGTTTGGCTATGCAAAACAAGAACTACACGGATGAACTTTTATTGTGCCTTATAATAAAAAATTTCACTTTTCTCTCCTATTTTGAAGTAGAATTCGCCGTGAACTCAACTTCTCGGATATTATATTGTAACAGTCCAGTCAACTAGTCATATTATTTATTTTGGGTGTAGGCCAGTACAATTTTAAAATGCTATCACTTTTCCGCGCGCTAGGTCGCTATGAGATTGACTTGGGGTGTCAAGAAAATGAGCCCTAGAACATAAAAGATGCTGGTGTCCTAGAAGTTTATCTGATGAAAGGAACCGACTGTGGAAAAGGACTAATTACGTTGACTTAGTTAACCACATGACATTGATAAATGATGAGAATGCAAAATGGTGAGTTCATTTGGCTGAAATATATGGAATTTGATGGACAATCACAATCACGCATGTACCTCATTATTACTCTTCTATATAGAGGAGCCTCACGGTTAATTTACAGCCTACATCTCAAACACAAGTTGACAACTATTTCTAAGAACAAAACAAAGAATATTTGGTCCATTCACACATTCTGTGTGCATAGGTAAAGACTTTTAACGTGGCCAAGAACATGATGTAGGTGCCATGAGAAATTAATCATTAACATGAAAAGTGTTGTTTGTGACCAAAGTTAGGATAATTAACTACATTCTTGAGTGCGTGCCAACTTATGAAATCAATTTGTAGTTTACTGTAGGTTTTTGTGGCCAAAGAAATTTAAGGAAATTGAAAGTGTATAAACTAAATTAACTATTTCTCGATGCTTATATAATTGGAGTCATTTATATGAATCATCTCTTTTCATCTCAAAATAGTTGTGGGCGATTATAAGAATTTGTGTTTTAGTTAAGTCTTTTTGGACCATCCACTTTCTCTACGTGTAAAATTGAGGCAAAATTTTCCCCGATTGCCCAATCAGGAAATAAGAGGGAAGTACCGTTCGACGCGACTACAAGCAAGGCTGAAGGACCCCTCGTATCGGAGGAGTGAACGATATTTTTGGGATGGGCACGACAAAATAATGGACTAGACCAAGTAAAGTTTTAAGACTACGGGAAAAGGGTGAATGATTATGCATGACAAGTAGGGAGCCGTAATATTCCTGCTCAACCGGATATTACAGCGTGAATCCCGTCTGATATCAACTGCAGATTGGCATTTACCGGGAATTTTTTTTAAACCTTATTTAGACTTGTACTACAACTGAAATTTCCCTACTATATAAAGGGAAAAGTTTCTTTTATTTTGACACACTATTGACAGGAACTATCTTGATCATTCTGATTTCATTCTCCGAGCAAAATGCTTTGAACTCTTGGCTATCATACTCTCCTCCATTGTCAGACTTCAGACATTTTAAATTTAGACTTGTCTGATTTTCAACTTCAGCTTTCCATCTTTTAAAGGTAACAAATACATCAGATTTATTTTTCAGAAATTAAACCCATACCTTTCTTGTGGAATCATCAATGAAGGTGACATAATAGCGTGGGCCTCCTAGAGAAGTTACAGGAGCTGGTCCCCACACATATGTATGCACTAGTTCCCGCTTCTCTTTCTTTGGCGTCCTTCCCATCTTTGAGAAACTAACTCCCTTTTGTTTCCCGTAAATGCAATCTTCGCACAAACCTAATTCAACATGTTTTAGGTTTGACAACTTTTCTTTGGATGCCAAAAGCTTCATTCCCTTCTCACTCATATGCCCGAGCCTCCGGTGCCATAATGTTGTGTCACGACTATGATCAACTGTTGCTATAGTATTTCTTTCAATTGCAGTTGCATACAGTGTTCCCCTTTTGAATCCTCGTGCCACAACCAAATTCCCTTTGGTTATCTTCCACGATCTGTTGCTGAATGTTGTTGTATATCCTTCACTGTCAATCTGACCCATAGATATCAAATTTTTCTTAAGGCGAGGAACATATTGTACATTTTGTAATTTCCATAGCTTGCCTTGTGAAGTCTTTATATGAACTTCACCTTTTCCGGCAATGTCGAGAGATTCGCCGTCTTCTAGATAAACTTTCCCAAATTTTCTACCAATATAATTATGCAATAATTTTTTGCATGATGTAGAGTGAAAGGATGCACCTGAGTCCAGAATCCAAGATTCGGCTGGACTGTCTGCATAACAAATTAGTGCATTACCGACTTGTTTAGCAATTACATTTGCTGAATTTTCTTCCTTTTTCTTCTTTGGTTCTCTACACTGGCTAATGTAGTGACCTTTTTATCGCAATTCCAACAAGTAATGTCCTTGCGATTTTTGGATTGTCCTCTTCTCCTTGACTTTGATCTGCCACGACCATGACTCTATCCTCCTTGGTTGATTCTCCCCCTAATTTCGGTACAAAAAGCAGATCCTGGGGAATCACTTGATTCTCTTCGGCGAGTATCTTCGCTTAGAACCAAGTCTCTAATATCACTCAGTTTGAGTTTGGTACTTCCTAAT